>BMAW01075711.1:0-40309 GCA_019974015.1 Nephila pilipes
TATATATATATATATATATATATATATATATATATATATAGAGAGAGAGAGAGAGAGAGAGAGAGAGAGAGAGAGAGAATCCTAACTACAGAAATGGGGTACATGGTTCGTTTTATTGATGTCTAGGGGTTTTCTGGATTCAAATAACAAAACGGATTTTTAAAAGATGAGATTTAATTAAATTATATATTATTGTAAAGCATATACTAAGTTAAAATAAAACTATTGATTATAGATTTAAAGAACTATCAGATCGCATGTCTTTCTCTGTTGGTCACACTCTTCCATCTAGCTTGCGCTTTCCATGCTTGCCCCTTCTGTGCTTGCGCCTCGAATAACTGGTGTTGGAAGGCGTCTCAAAATATAAAAATCCTACACACACACACACACACACACACACACACATATATATATATATATATATATATATATTTGCATAAAATTAAAGGATGAGTAAGAAGAGCATAGCTCTACAGTCATGGCTGGAAAAACACACCAATTTTTTGAATAAAATATATTTATTGCTGTTGAATGAGAGAGATGAAAACATGATGATAAACACAGCTCAATCTACATGCTTTAGATTCAGTATATACAAGTGAGGAGACCAAAGGCGTAGTTTCTGTCTTCGTGACCAAAGCTAAGGTGACAGAAATTTACCTTACTTAGAATTTATATGCAGAGATTTCTTTAAATGACGTGGTATTGGTTGGAGGGATTTTCAGGGATTTTAATTGCAGAAATGAAGTCTAGTAGGGATTATCCCATTTACTTCGAAGTTTAGGATCCAGCTTATTTGGGAGATTTTAAGAGCGCATGATGGCAAAAATAAAAACTAAATTGGAATGGTATCAAGAAATAAGAACGAACTCTTTACTGGAATTAAAAGGTATGCAGCTGTTATGATCTCATACATGAGTTTGGTATGATGAGAATTAATGATGATGACGAATAATTTTTCTTCCTACTATGTGTGTGTGCTCGTGTATATGTGCCTAGGCGTGTGCGTACTTTGACTCATAGATGGATAAATCAATCTTCCTTTATCTAGATCTATCCAATATTACTCACATATGATAATATTATTGATTTCATTCTGGTCAAATTCTAATTTCAACATATTTCTAAGACTATAGGACAATATATAGTAATCAGAACCTTAAAAAAAAGAAAATATCTGCTTTATTTGTTTCAATTCTATAATGAATAGAACATAGTATACTTAATTAGATTTCAACCATTTATCTTTGTCCCATTTTTCGAAATTCAAGTGACTGAAACCAGAGCTCTTTAGCTGCTTTTTTGTCTTCGCTCAAATTTAATGTCTGCTTATATGTAACCATATATATAAAATTCTATAACCATAATATTTTAATAAAACTAACACATAACAATATAAGATAATCAAAAATACAATAGTGTAAGAAAAGTAATCATAACGGTTAAATGTATTCGTAACAAAACTAGCAGGAATGTTTTTGGGTTTATCAGACTTCTTTTCGACAAATTACAGTGGGAACGTGCACGATTTTCTACTACAATTTTCCCATAGATAACTGATATCAACTCAAGCAAAATTAAGACTCTTATCAAATCAAATTTCTTCATCTCGTTTTTTCTAGAACTTGATTATTTTCCAACTTACTTGCCGAGTTACATGATAACTCGGTGATAAAAACTAAACATTCGGACAAAAAAAATATTTTATATTGACTGGAAATATATGTTGACTTCTCATCGAATAAACTACGCTTATATATTACTTAATTAATGTTTTCTTAAATTCTTCATCTGCTTTCATCAATCTGAACAGTACTCCCTCTATAATCCGAACACTTCACCTTTCCAACCCTTCCGATAATCCGACGTTTTTACACAAAGAGACAAATCTTACAGACGTTATTTTATGCTTTCTGCTTCAATGGAGTGAGTTATTTCTTATTAACATTGCACTTATATAATTAGCACATGGAGTATTGGCGACGGACCTCGTAATTTCGAACCTAGATCAAGTGACGAAGACGACACTTGAGCTGGCATTTCTATCTTCAAACTTACCCACCACGGCTAGGTGAGGAATTATTACCTCGACAGAATTAACTTGCATTGGCCCTGCTAAGAAACAGGTCTTTAATAGAATATGCTATTAATACAAAACAGTACATTTTTTGCAGTTTCAGTTGCTTCTTGTCTCTGATACTTTATTTGCGTATTCTGTCCTAAATTTCGTACAATAATGCATAGCTTTTGTTGAGTAAACATGTTAATATCAGTGCTTTTACAGAAATTCGGCATTTTCGGTTATCCTGCGGGGCCCTGTTTGATGTTTGCCGGATTTCGAAAATACATTTAAATATGCTGACGAGAGAAATAAACATGTGATATTGGTCTATTCGCGGTTTCTCTTCACTAACCTTGGGGACTTTTAATTGAGATTGATTGCTTTTGCTAAACAACCTTTGCCCAACCAAAAATGAAACGTTAATATGTAGATAGAAAGCAGGTAGAAATGAAGTTAAGCAGGAGAGTTAGGAAATATATAAACTACGACTGAAAGTCGCGATAGAGAGAATTTTTTAACTCTCTTGAAACCATCAATAATCCTAATATTCAGAACTTAGAAAACTACCAAATTACTGCAACTACTAAAAGACCCAGGCAAATTCTTTTTGATTACAACCCCCATAATTTTTAAACTGTTTAATCCTATTCTTTCACATATTCACACACTTAACTTCTCTAAGTAAACTCCACCCACCTCTGTTATAGTAACTTACACTCACATTGAGCAGCCAATGGCAGCATCGCAGCTACTCAACCAACAGCCAATCCTAAAACAAGATATCCTCCTCTCCTACTCTGCAAAATTTTTTCGCCTTCTGGAACTACAATTTTCTACTCTAGTTCCTCACTCATCCGATAGATGGCGCCAGATTTCCTGGCAATTTCTTTCGCTCATTACTACGTAACTACGCATCCTATCATCATGATTTTTTCTCCACTTCTTCATTCAATTGCACTCTTCAGAATGAAAACACTATCTTTCTCAAGTGACTGTTATTTTCCAAGATTTGGGCTAGAAAAGCGCTCCGCGCTCTAGGCGCCCATAGAAACTCAACATCATCGTCAACGCGATAGAGAGGGTGAAGGAGAAGTGGAAAGAGAGGTTGAAGGAGGAGTTGAAAGAGGTGGAAAGAGATGTTGAAGTGGTTGATTATAGTAAAAGTGGCGTGATTCAAGACATTTAGTTATTACAGTTTTCAACAGTTGATCCAGAGTCTGAGTTGCAGTCGAGGAAGGATTAGTGGTAAGAGTCTGTTAGATTACTATTGGTGGGTTGAATTAGGTTAATAGAATTCTTCTCCGGGAGAGCATAAGTAGTTGTTGTTATAGTAAATAAAAGTTAATAAATTCCATAAATATTGTTCTAGTGTCTCTTTGATTGATTTATTGTGTCTTAGTGTTTAATAATTGAGTTAGCTATGGCACAAGAGGTAGCCCGGATCGGGCAGGCATCACAAACCAACCATCCAAATTCTAACCATGAGGTGTTAAATTAGTTTTGCTAATTAATACAAATAAAAAATGAATGATATTTAAAATCTCCTAAAAGTACAAGATTATAAGTTCTTTGTTTCCTTTTAGGTGCAAACGAAAGATTTTTGAAAGTTTGATCTCTTAAAAATAAATTTTTATCGCATGAAAGTAGCACAAAGTATCTTTTAAATAACTCAACTTTGCAATCCATTAACGAACGCGCTTGTTTAGACTGAAACTATTTTATAGTTAACTAAGCAGAACTTTTCACTTCGTTTTTTTTATCTAATTAATTCAGTTCATTTTGAAAACCGTTTGGTATTACTATTCGCTTTAGATTTGGTTGTTGGTTTAAAAAATTCGAAAACTGGTTTCAAAGTTATTTTGCATGATAAAAGTGCCATGAAACTGGAACTCAAGACATATCGACTTCTTTCTTTCTATGAAATGCGAATTATAAAAATAAAATCTTCTATAAATAGGAGATTCTTATAGACAGAAAATTACATTGAAGCAGTACGGTGAGGAAGGTTCTAAACTATTTCTTTAAAGTATCAATTGAGACAATTATGCAAAATAGCTGCTACATCAAAAAAGCTAGTTAGTGTTAAAGAACCAAAAGAAGTTCGAAACTAACTTCCTTAATTCAAAGAAATCGTGCTTTAAATTTTAACGAAATTATTCGTGCTTGTCTTATGCTATTTACGACAAAAGCAATGACACTGTTTCTTATAATTAAAAAAAAAAAAAAAAAAAAAAAAAATTTTTAAATAGAACCACAAATATACGAGAGTATTTTGCTTGTAAACTATTGCTTATGAATCATCTTATTTACTTTAAGAAGAAAAAAAGAGGAAGAACTGATGCAATACACTTCCGTATTGGCGAGATTTTTCTTTCTGATTTTGAGGCTTTTTATGCCAAATTTCGGGCATATCAATTGTAATTTTAGGCCAAAAGGACGTTTTGGAGGTAAATTGGCGTAATGGCGTACTGAAACCAAACAAAGCAACCTGAATTTATAACTTTAATAATATTTATAACTCTATATACATAAGAGTAATTTATAACTTTATGTACATAAGAATAAATTAATATACAGAATAAATTTTATCCAGATGTTCAAATATATGTGCATTAATAATTTAAGAATAATATTTTATCTAATAAATACAATTATAATAATAATTAAACATAAAAAAAAACATCTGAAACAGCTTTCTTTTACCGAGTAAACATTTATGGAGAAACTTTAAAATTGCTCATCAATCATAAGTGAAACAAATTAATCCATTGCAAGTATAGAAGTTCGTTTATAAAACAAGAAAATGGGTAAATTTACATTTCACCGGCGCAGGTGATAAAGTCGCCGAAAATAATACAACCGACGCCAAATGGCAGTGGTTGTATTCAATGTAATTCAATGGCGCATAAACATTTTTACTGTGTGTTGTCGCCATTAAAGTCTATTTGACGAGATTTCACCCGGCGAAATAGAAAAGTACTAGAAAAGGTAATGTTGTATGACTTGTTCGAAAATGCGTTACTTTATTAAAAATAATAATAATAAATGGTCCTTTAAATACACATTTAAAAAAATATAAATTTATTTCGATAACATTAGACATTCAATTTTTGTGATTTGTATCAAAAAGGCTTATTTTTCCTTTAAGCTGTTTTGACTTTCGGCAAATACTACAAAGTTTAATAAATTCATTGAAAGCTCTTAAGAACTATTGCAATATTGAAGCATATATGCTCTAATAAAAACATTCAGTATTGGTTATACTTAATTATTTTATTTGAAATTATTTTATATATTATAATATTCTATTGAAGAATAGTTAGGAATTTAATATATCAATCATATCATAGAAACATATCAAAGTTATACTTTTTTTTATTTCTACTTTCTTTGGAAAAGCATAATATGTATTAAAAAAAAAAAAAAAAAAACTTTCAATGCATTCCTTAATTGAAAAAAGTCAAAGTCAATAAAATGACTACAATATTTACATCGTCAATAACACAGCCACTAGAAAATTAATTACAAAACACGAAATTTTATTGTTCTAAATCATAGCAAAAAAAATCAATAATTTAAATTTATTAATCAAACTGTTTTAAATTTCTTACTATTAGCTATTAACCAAAAAAATAGCTCTAATTGTACGAAAAATAAGTCTTCCTTTATAAATAAGAATTTTAAATAAAATAATTTTTATTTATAAAAACATTTTTAAAAAAAATAAATATATTCATATTACTTTATAAGAGAATAAATTAAATTATAATGCATACCTTTTTTATACAATTTAATAGTTTTAAACATTCCTAAAAGTAATGATCATTTTTATCTTTTTTTCCACAAATAATATTAACTGCAAATTTGCAAGAAATTTAAGAAATTTTATGGTGTAGATTACATCTAGAATAAACTTTCTAAAACATTTCAAACTGAAATATATAATATTAAACCACTAAAAAATAATCTGTATAAATAATTGATAATTTATTAACGGCGCAATTAGAAGCAACACGAAGGTTATTGACAATGGACCTCTTAATTATGAACCTCGGTGACATGACGAGAATAATACCTAAGTTGGCATCCCACTCTTCAAACTTCCCCATCACGCTAACATCAGAACTTCGAGTCTTGATATCACACCAACATGAGCGCTGAAGTGCTTCTTCTCCACTTCAGGGGAGCTTTATATGGAATCAGAGCTTAAACCCACGACTCGAGGGAAACAGCACAGGTAATTTCAAAATTGCGAGGTCCATCGCCAATAGCCCTCATGCTGCTTCTAATGTGACGTTAATAAGTTTAGTTTAGTTTTTATTAACGTCACACTAGAAGCAACACGAGGGCTATTGGCGACGGACCTCGCAATTGTGAGTCTCGGTCGAGTGACGAGGAGGACACCTGAGCTGGCACCCCCTCTCCTAACTTCCACACCACGCCAAGGGAGGACTTTTGGCCCCGACAGATTTAACGTGCATTAGCCCCGGTGCGACGTTAATAAAAAAAACCAAGTGAAGAGGGAAAAATTAATACAATATAAATATACAATATTTTTATCTATTATTTTTAGTAAACCTACTTTTACTAAAAATAATAGATAAAAAAATTGTAAACGAATACAGTGCAGATTTTTTTGATATTTTGAACTTAAACTTCTTTTTAACGCCAATATTCTCTTTTTCGCACTTCATAAAACTGGATAATATAGAATTTTTTGTAAACTTAATATGTCATTCACTAATTAAGTATATAAATTTTGTATTATTCCTTTATATTACACAATTAATCAGTCTACAGTTAAGTTAGCTAGCCTAGATTTATTCTGACTTTTATTAGGTAAAAGCCGATTTAGTACATACAAAGTAGCTTTCACTGAAATTATGTGTGACAATATATTCCTCTCTCGAAGCCTATAAACATCTTTACTTTCGGTAGCACCCCGCGCCCATTCAGTCTACATTAAGTTTACTGAGTATATTATGTAATACATCGACGGGTCAAGATTACGGAATACATGAATAGGACAAGATTATGTAATGCTTAGAGATAAGACAGAGCCGTGGAGATACTAAAATAGACGACAAACTGTCAAATGTGTCAGTTTATCAAGTTTGACATAATAACTGTAACCATCTACTCAGCTCTTTAGCAATTAGCTCTCAGGTTGATCAATCCATTAACGAATATTCCGAGCAGAACCCTGTGCCCGGTTAAGATGGGAAACTTTCAGTTTCTCATCTCGGTTCAAATCCAATCGCTTAAGCTGTAGTTCTGCTTCATATTTTAGGGACTATTTACAATGTTATATACAAAGGTAAGTGATTGTGATTGTTTATTGAGATTACTTATTAACGTCGCACTGAGAAGCAACACGGCAGCTATTGGCGACGAATCTCGCAATTCTGAACCTAGGTCAAGTGATGAGGATGATACCCCTCTCTCCAAACTTCCGCATCTCACCATGGGAGGATTTGGGATCTCGACAAATTTAAAGTGCAACACACCGTTATTCAGTGGGTCTTTAGTGGCACTGGGGTTGGAAACCATTACTCGAGGAAAACCATGAATCCGCGATCATGACTATTAGATTAACGTGATCGCGTGCAAATGTAAGAGTGGATAGGCCTGTTAAGGCGAAGGATCAATACATTGTTTCCTGATAAAAGGCTATAAAAATATGAAACTTTTCTATCGCATACTATTTTACCAACATGTTGGTATAAAGAAAAATAATTAAACAGATATAAAAAAATTAATGTAATATGGTGACAACACAATGTTGTAATTTTTTTCATCAATATTTTCTATTATTTTTGTTATAACCATAAGCATATTTAAATTTTTAAATCAAGAAATTACTGTTTAGTCAATTCCTTTTTTTTTTCACTGTGACAGTGGTAACTAAGTGGTCGTGGTCGCGGACTCGCGGCCAACGTTTTCGTCGAGTCGTAAGTTTGATCTTTGATGCCACAAAAGACCCACCGTTTAGCTGGGGATGAGCCCATTATATCCGTAGACGTCCAAAGTCTCCCCCCCGTAGCGAGGTGTGGAAGTTAGGAGATGGGTTGCCTGCTCAGGTGTCGTCCTCTTCACTTGACCGAGGCTCAAAATTATGATGTTCGTCGCCAATTAGTTTAGTTTAGTTTCTATTAACGTCGCACTAGAAGCAACACGAGGGCTATTGGCGACGGACCTCGTAATTTTGAACCACGGTCAAGTGACGAGGACGACACCTGAGCTGGCAACCCCCTCTCCTAACATCCACACCACGCCAACGGGAGGACTTTGGGCCCCGAACAGATTTAACGTGCATCAGCCCCGGCTACACGGCGGGTCTTTGGCGGCCAAGGATCGAACCCGCGACTGAACGAAAACCGCAAGCCGCTAGTCCACGACCTTGACCACTAGGCTATCGCGGCCCATGTTCGTCGCCAAAAGCCCTCGTGTTGCTTCTAGTGCCACCTCTTTTCCATTTGCTAACATTCATAACTGAAACGTATTTTAACACATTATATAGCAATGATTTATAATAACTTTTATCAAGTGAGTATTTTTAAAATTTGACTTTCATAGAAAATTGTAATTAAAATTAACACGCACACATGTTGAAGTTTATCTCCTTCTACTCAACTGAACCATTATGTGGCGTGGGGGTCGTGGACTTTGCGATGCAGAAAATCCATGTGTGTTTCAAATTATTTCAAATTTTTTCATCTTTTATCATTCCATTAGAGAAAGTGACAGCTTTTGTGAATGGTAACTGTCGCGAGCATCGTGGTTGAGACTAACATTCGAGTCACGAATTCGAATCCCGATTCCACAAAAGATTCGTCGTGGGGAAAAACAGAGACTCTTGCACGTTAAATGGATTAAGTTTAGTTTAGTTTTTATTAACATCACTCTAGAAGCAACACAAGGGCTATTGGTGACGGACCTCGTGATTTTAAACCTCGGTCAAGTGACGAGGACGACTCCCGAGCTGGTCCCCCCATTTCCTAACTTCCACACCACGCCATTGGGAGAACTTTAGGCCCCCTACAGATTTAACGTGCATTAGCTCCGGCTACACGGCGGCTCTTTAGCGGCCAAGGCTCTACCCAGCGACTGAACGAAAACTGCCGGCCACGAATCCGAAACTATGACCATTAGGCTACCGCGGCCACTATCTAAAATAATCCTGTGAATGCTGCATTTTATTTAAGATATGTGAGTGTAAAACGGTTATAAAATATGAAAACAATGCGAAAGAATAATAATCACTTTTATTATCCAAAGAAACAATTTAAAAGAAATTTGTGTAAGAGAAGTTCACACTTAAGTGAAAAACAAATGAAATGAAAATGTGATGTACAGTTTAATAAGGAGTGTGGTCACCACTGACTACCAGTCACGCTGCAGAGTTATTTTCCATACTTACTATGATATTGTGGTTGAGTTGTGAGATCCAAGAGTTCCAAACATCACGATGAGTCCATTTCAGTTCTGAAACGGAGCTTCATCAGTGTGAGTGAATGAGTGATAGTGAAGTTTATTGGCGCAAGAGCCAGATGTGGCCATACTGCGCCAAACAAGGTAAATCTGTGATCTAGTTAGTTTTGTTTAGTTTTTATTCACGTCGCACTAGAAGCAACACGAGGGCTATTGGCGACGGACCTCGTAATTTTGAACCTTGGTCAAGTGACGAGGACGACACCTGAGCTGGCACCCCCTCTCCTAACATCCACACCACGCCAACGGGTCTGTGATCTAGACGTTAAAACTATGAAAATAGATAAGTCGACAAAAAGTGTCAAGTGAGAAGATAAAGATTATTGGCGCAAGAGCCAGATGTGGCTATGCAGCACCAAAAAGATTTAACTGTGGTCTAGACGTGAAAAAAATGGAAGAAAAGACACAAATTGGTTGACAAGAAGGAGGGTCGAAAATAGAGAAGGATCGCCCCACCCGTGTTTACCAAAGACAGTAAACCCCATAGGAAAGAAAAGGATCACTAGGGTGCCTCGGGGTCATGAGGCCCCTACTTACCTGAAGAAGGCAAGTCCCTGAGGACCCCTGATATAATCCCCAGGGGCAGGGTACTCGGTTATACCCCCAGATGCTGGGTACCCATTTTAGTCGCCTCTTACGACATGCATGAGCTACTATTCTGTCATTCCCGGTCACCACATGGGTCGCTTCATCAGTGTGGGAGAGCTACAAGTTGTCCCCCAAGCATATCCCACACATCGATAGGATTTAGATCAAGGTTAGTGAGCAAGCCCTGGTATCCGTTGGATATTTTCCGTTTAAAGAAGTCGTCGTTCAGGATAGAACGTCGACAAGACTTGTTATCAGCCATATGAAGTCAGACCGACAGCAGGCCGCGGTAGCCTAGTGGTCAAGGTTTCGGATTCGTGGCCGGCGGTTTTCGTTCAGTCGCGGGTTCGATCCTTGGCCACTAAAGAGTCGCCGTGTAGCCGGGGTTGATGCACGTTAAATCTGTCGGGGCCCAAAGTCCTCCCGTTGGTGTGGTGTGGATGTTAGGAGAGAGGGATGCCAGCTCAGGTGTCGTTCTCGTCACTTGAGCGTGGTTCAAAGTTACGGGGTCCGTCGCCAATAGCCCTCGTGTTGCTTCTAGTGCGATGTTAATAAAAACTTAACTAAAAAAAAAAAAACTAAACAGACCGACAGCAGATAGGTGAACATAAGGCTCAAGGACTTCATCTCTGTACCCTTTAGCAGTCATAGACCTCCGTCACAAAGATGTAAGGGTATATTTGGTCATCCAGCATGATGCTAGCCCACACCATAATTTCCCTTGATGGAAAATGATATTTTTTCGTGATGTTTCCTGAGTTAAAACGAGTTCCTCGTTCTCGCGACATTGTTAGTGAATGAGAATCAGTGTTCTAACTAAGGCGATGTTCGTCACCGAACATCACATTTACCCACTATTCTGAACTCTAGTACTAATGTTCCAAACCAACAGTGAGCACGCTTATGCGTGGATGTGAGGAGAATGCAAAGTCCTGGTCGTCCAGCATAAAGACCAACATGACTGAATCTCATGTAAACAGTTTTTGCGTACTCCTGTTAGCGGCTCGAAGCGCTGAACTCAATCCTTTGGCACAACTTTCCCTCTAACATCGCGCAAGTATTTCAGATATCGGTCTCTGGGAATGGTTGTGACTCTAGATCGACCTGGTTCTAATCTTCGGTTAACATTTCCCACACTACCTCTGCTCAGTTATGAGACCATACACTGAGACATATTCGGAATTCCAGACTCTTATGATTGTGATCGTCCAAATTCGAATATTTCAGGGATTCTTCCTTTCACAAACATGTCCAATCATCGTCTTTGTACCCTCATTCATTCTGTTTAATGATTAACAACATTCCTTCGGACATGAATTGTACGGAATCTATGTGAAATGCTTAGGCCGAGTGAGATAGCTTATCCTCGTTCCTACATGCGCAGGTGTTTTTGCACATGAAGACGTCGGATGAAAGATTTTGCATAAAATCACAGTTTTATCTTCAACAGATGATTCTCCAAAAGCTATGTCGATCAATTTCACCAGTATTTACTCACACTTTTTTTTTTATTTCGGGAATTATGTTTTGGACACCAGTGTACTTTGTTTTAATTTCTTTATTAATATATCTGAATTTTTCTGATTGTTAAGGTATTAAAATAATTATGGTTCAAATCTAGTTTTTCAAACTTTTTAATCATTTTTCTTACCAATTTATTGAATTTTTGCAATATGTTTTTCATCTAAGTCTCTGTAATTCATCTGTTTCAGTTCAAATAAATATTTTCATTCCTTTTTGAGATATATTTGTTATGAAACTTGAAGGTTTGGAGTTCATTATTTTTCGATTGATTTATTACATGGGTACTCTATGAACAATAAATTTAAGGGAAATGAATAAATTTGGCGTAATACTTTTAGTTTCTCAAGATTATTAAGTTACTTTTTCCGGAACTTTGTAGTAATGTTATTTATTTATTGAATTACATTTCTCAGTCTCTGTGTTTAGTGAAAAATCGAATCATTTTATAGTTCGAAAACAAATTTTATGAATATTGTGAACGCAAATTTGTTTCAAATTTCGTTTCAAGTAAAAACTCGAATGCATAAATTGCTGTACTGGGATTTAAAAAATCTTGTAAAAGCACGGGAGCAAAAAGCGTAGGTAAAGGCGTAAAAAGCAAAAACAAAGTATATTTCCTTTTTAAGTTCCTACTATTAGCTCACATTCTCCCTATATATATCTTGTTCAAATTTTCAATCGTTAATATAATACTTTATATTCATCCACTCAAGTTCAAATACATCTTTGTACACTTGTAGTGGATGACACTTGATGTTAAAACAATTTTATCAAATATTAATTCATTAAACTAAATTTATTTGGTGAAAATGCAGTTTAGCCCAACCACTTGGTGCGATTTCGAAAATTGCCAAACTTGGCGATTTTTTTTTTGGCTGAACGTTAAATTTGAAAAAAAAAAAGGACCAGGGTAGCCACATTTGGCAAAATACCCCCAAATAATTCCTGTCACCAAGGGTGGTTGGGCTAAACTGCATTCCAACCATTTAATTTACAGGATGAATTAATTAATTTTAGTTTAATATGGGAGAAAAAAATTTGCCACTTAATATTGTGTTTCTGTCATATGTATATACATATTTATATTAATTGTAATTATTTAGTGAAAAGTAACTAAAATCAAATTTTTCTTTCTTGACTTAAGTAGGAATTGACTTCAAAATTTTTTTTATATTACTTGTTTTCGCTTTGTTTATTGTAAATAATTAAATTATCAATATTTTTTTTAAAAAAAAAAAAAAACACGTTATTGGTTAGTAATTTTGCCAATGCCATTTTAAACGTACAAATATTTGTATCAATGCCTATCTATATATGAATATCTGACATACTAAATTCTCCAGTAGCTTGATTGATGGAGTAATTGACCCGTGATCGATAAAAATCGGTTTCAAATCTCACTATTCAAAACTAAGCTCACCATGTAGCAGGCCTGATGCATACTAAATATATTAGGATTCAGCATTGCGAAGTCAGGGATGGATGAATTTGAAGAATCGGCACTCATCTCAGACATCGACTTCGTTATTTGACCGTGGTTCAAGGCTATGAGGTCTGTTAGTTAGCTATGTTCAACAGTTATTTGAGTCTGGTTAAAATAAGCAACTATGCAACTGTAATATGTGGTTGCGTTGGCGTAGTGGTTAGCGTGTCTGACTGAGAACATTGCCGACCCAGGTTCGATTTCCTGCGGTTTCGGCTTGAGAGCTGGTCATCTCAGCCCTTCATCCCTCTGGGGTGGTAAATGTATACCAAATTCGCTTGAGAAGTGAACTGTGGGTCCAGCGTTGGGAAAGCCACTGGATATACTTACTAGCTAGTATAATTACCACCTCAGAGGCTTCAAAAACGGAGAAGAACACCGTCTGATGGGGTTTCTTAGACCCTTGCAGGCTTTAATATAACCCACATAAAACTACAAAATATTCTTTAATTTGAAATGAAGTCAACTCGTTAAAATCCTAATAGTCTTGTTGTACATAAAACATTTTTCGTAAAAAAAAATGTTTAAATATAAATATTATTTGCTTCCATTTGTTATATATTTAATCACGCAAACCTTTTAATTTTAGGAATTTTCTGTGACGTTGTGCTTAAGTAACATGTTTATACATTTCGATTCCTCTGTAATGCTTACTTTGTAACACCTTAAATATGACTGTCTTCCTTCATATTTCCTTTGTTAGATATTATCAATTTTTACAAAAAGTTTTAACCAACTTCCTATCATCCGGTCGAGGAGAAATTTAGCATGCACGTATAAATCCCATGGTAATACAACACTAATGTAATGTTCAAGCAGTGACGGATTTACGGGTCTCGGACCTTGTACTTGACAAGTCCAATTAAATTGAAATTTTATACACACGTATAGCTTCACGTTATTGCTTTTTAGTTTGAAAAATTTCAGACTAAAAGAATTAAATACATATATATATAAAAAAAACCTTTTTAAATCAAGCTTTTATTCGAAGATGAATTAAAAGGTATAAACTTATTTTTAAATGTAAAATATTATGTAATTTATGTATGTATGTAGCTTAAGGTGGGAATACTTCTTCTAATCTCATAATATAAGTATGTGTCTATGGTGCTTAATTTATTGGTATTTACATAGGTATCTTAGTTAAGCGCCTCAAACTTTCATAAAATTAGACATTATTTTACATTTTAAAAGAAATTATTTTTATACTATTTAGTCCGTTTTTAAATAAAAGCTTGATTTAAAATTATTTTTACGTATATTTACTTTCTTGTTTCGTTTCATTTATAAAACGATTAAATTTAGAAAAAGCACGTTTTTTTATTGTAAAACGTCAAAATGAAAAGGTGATCGAAAACACGACTTGACGAATGCTCAAAAATCAAACAGACACTTTAAAATAATTTTTTTATTAAAAAAAATCTATTACGTAGAGTTTTATATTAAAGAACTCCTAAAACCTTCAATTCAGTTTCTTAATTCCAATCACCTATTTTCCCAGATAAGCTTTCCTTCAAAAAAAAAAATGTCTAAGATTAAGACACCTCTTAAGGAAATGGGCGAAGCGTCGATTTGCGAAAAACGTTCCCAAACTCATCGAACTTTTGGCCGCTTGATATATTTATTGAAAAGGAAGAGGCAAATTCCCCTTTGCTGCGAAGAGACCATAATTATAACATTGCAACCGGCGGTTATCAAAGTCCGATCACGTAGTCACTGGAGATCTGCCAATCGGTTTCTTTTTTGGGCGGGCGAGACTCAAAAACTAAGGATGAAGAACGTACACACCACATTTTTAAGGTTGACAATTTTCACGAACACACCCTTCTAAGCGCGATCCGTTTTATTTATGTTTCACCATCTCTTCCCTTTCCTTTTTTATTTTATTTCTTCGCTTATTTATTTAATTTTTACTTGTTTATTTATTTGGTGAGTAGTACACCTCGTCCCTAAAGTTCAGAAAGAAGCCGAATTCTAAAAAAATAGTATAAAAAAAAAGAACGAAGAAAGGGAACACAGCGAATGGAGATGGCTGTATAAAAGTAAAATAATAAAGAATGAATTTTTTTCCCCCTCTGGTTAATGATTTATAGTTCTTGGTTGGTGGTTACCGCCTTAGTGTACCTCCCAGATTTTCTATTTATTTCTTTATTTCGTACTTTTTTTTTTTCTTTTTGGCTTGTTGTTGTTATTCTGATTTCTTTTTATTTCATTTTGTTTCGTGACGCGTTGGTTCTATGCGTTAAATAGGCGTCAAAATTTGTGAAGATTTTTTTTATCTGGTTTGCATTTTTCCTGTAGGTGTACTAATTGGTTGAAGATGAAAAGATATGGTTTTTTTTTCTTTTTTTTTTTCATTTTTTTACGTCAGCGGTTTTGCGGTCGTTTCATGTTTTCTCTCTCAATAGTCACGTCTCTTTAATATTATGTGAAAAGATTTCATTATAAAGATTTGCATCGAGACTTTTTGAATATGAGTTAATCTAGTTCCTCGTTAATTTTTGTAACTAACAACGCTATTTTTTTTTTATAATACGAAAAACTATTGTGCCTTTTTGACATATTTTAAAAAATAGAATTTTAGTAATGCCTTGACAGTAGAAAAGCATAATTTCCAAAATTTTCCATTATTTGTTTTTGAGTGCAATTTTAATAGCAATGTACTCAAAAACTTTGCTTCTGCATTGCAATTCATATTGATTGGATACTTCATTTTTTCCAATAAAACGAATTATTTTCAGTTTAAAAAATTCTACATTTAGTTAATATTCCGATGATACGATGATATAAACACTATATAACTCTGCCTCTTTCTCTCTCTCTTTCTATATATATATATATATATATATATGCACCAGGGTGATTCAAAAAATACCCGTGTTGGGTAATGTAAAATGTAGTGTTATGAATGAGACATGGGAATAGGGTCTCTGTAGTATTGTCTATTCATTGTTTTCCCCTTCTATTTAAAATTCAATGAATATGGTATCTGTCGCATTTGAAAAATCCTCCCCCTCCCCCAGCTTTTGTGCGCGTGTGTGTGTGTCCAATGAGATCATCTTCACCTTCTTTGGAGCAGATTCACCCAAAATCAATCTATTGTTTTGATTATTGTTTGGTTTCTGGTGTATAATGATGAATCCAGTTTTTTCGACGGTGGCAACTGCAACTATAAAATGACGACATTTCGTCAAATGAGCAATTAAAATTTGATTTGATAGCACATGTGGCAGCCAAACCAAATTTAAACTGTGAATCTGTATCAAATGTGTTTTACAGCCGTTTAATAGAGGGCAGCACACAATGGTAACACCAACTTGCTATAGAAAAACAATTTTTCTTCCGAAACAAGTACTTTTCCTCCATCAAGTGAACCATCCTTCAATATATATATGAAATTTAAATCATTCAATATTTTAAAATAAAAATATAAATTAAAAATATAAATTATCCCATTCAAAGGAGGATCTCTGGGTAATTTCTTTACTGAAAGTCCTCAAATTTTAAATACTTCGAATTGTCTTCGCATAATGAGAAGAATTAAATTCGGGATACATATTCATGACGAAATGTCCCTCTATTAATACAAAACTGCATTTGTATTACATATGTTTGCTTATCATATTGCGCCTTAAAAATGGCAAAACATTGGAAGTAGTCTTTCTCTTAATAATATGTAAAACTTACATAGCCATTTAGGGTTACAAAGTTACAAACTAAGTACTGAATATTTATGCTTGAAAAATTAATTCAACGGAATTGAAATTAGTATAAAACAAGTGTTTCTTTATTACACTAATGAAGTAAAAATGTATTAATTCTGAAACATTTTTCGATCATAAAATGATCATCTAACTTTGGTCGTATTCTTTAACACTGAGAATAAGGACCTTTAATATCAATGTGCATTTCGTTTTTGACGCATATTTTCCAAAATTTGTCTATTTTTAGTACCACATACTCAACAATATTTTTCCTCTGCTTGCAGGAATACGTGATTTAAGTTAAGAGCAGTCCGGTTCTGGAAATGCACTTAAAAATCAGATTTCTCTGAAAATCTATCAGGCCAAACTTAAATTCACTTTCTGCTAAAATTGATCAAAATATGAAAACCCTGGAAGAAAGAAAAAGTAAGGACGAAAAAGCTAATTTAGACAGATAACTTGAAAAAGGCACTTGGAAAAAAATTGAAAGTTCTTAAGAACGTTTTACGGACTTCAAAAATTTGATTACAGGGAAGCATTCTCTTTCTGTCATCATTTTCGTGCTTTTAACTTTTTCGAGAAAATTATGAATTTTGAATACGCTTAATGCATAGGTCTACACTTTAACCGGACCCCATGGGGGAGGGGGTACATAGTGCGATGAATTTTCTATGTGAATGGAATAAATACAAAAAATATTCTTTTATTTAAATCAGTAAAAGAATGAACTTAAATAAAATTTAGTGACTAAGTTTCATTTCTTATATGTAACAGTGTTGATATGCTGTTTTCGACTGACGAAAACAAAGTTTTTCGGACAAAACTATTGTCACACAAGACCAAATAACTAAATTTAGATAACAAAATAGGTTTGATTATTTGTATATAATTTGCTTTTTCTTAATTTTGTTTTTAACTATTATCCTGTATCCCTCACGTCATACATGGCATCAAACAAATGTGTTTTCTTCGTTTAAGCATAATGTTTTTGAAAATTTTACTCAATACGTGTTTAAGGTATCCGTACACCTTTTAAACGCCATTTCTGTCAAAATTTTCAATTTTCTAATTTTAATGCCAGTTTAAAATTTTAAACCTTTTCCTTTCTAATAGTGTTTAAATTTTGCTTATACCTTATTTAGAACTCAAGTTTTCAGGGATTTGAATTTTACTCGGTGGCTAATTTTTAATTGCATTTGAAAGTTTGTTTTTGATTTTTCTCAAAATGAGTTTTCTCGACATATTCACATTTGGCAACGTAGATATCAGAAACAGTTATGAACCAAATTAATTTACATTTTGCAAGTACCTTCCTTATATAGTTTTTAAGAATCCCTACTACTTTCATGGTCATAAAATTGATACGTTTTTAGTAAAGAAGGTGTAAATCATGTATTGTTATAACTTTTTCTTGATTTTTCATTGTTATTTAAAACACAATAAAAATTGTAGTAATATGATTTTCATCATGAAAGTAGTACCAGCCCCAAAAAATATTATGATGAATAAGATAAAATTTACAGAATAATGATATTTGTGTTTGCTTTTGAGTTATGAGCGTTATCCTGATAGTCAATTTATGTACTATTTTCACCGTGTTTTCAACTCCAAAAAAAATTTGAATTAAAAGCAGATTATTCCACAGTTTTAGGTTTTATTTTAGCATTAAAAAATATTTCGTTTACAATTATCAATGTATTTCAAAAAATTTTCTCCGAAGGTGTACGGATACCTTAAAAAGGAAAAAAAAACTTATCGCTTTAAACAAAATTTGTAGTATTTTTGAAAATATAACCACCACCAAAAGAACATTTCAATTTTGATCTTTAAATTCTACAATAAGTTATTATTTTTGTATTTAACTCTTCGGACTGTATATTACGGCCACGATAGCTAAGTGGTCCATGTCGTGAGCTCACAGACTGTTTCAGTCACTTGACCGAGGTTTAAAATGTTCAAAATTGCGAAGTTCATTGCCTAAAATTTTGCAGCCACTGTAGCCTAATGGCCAGTGTCATGAGCTCGCTATCGATGTTGTTTTGTCGCGTTTTGATGCCACTAAGACCCTCCGTGTATTGGGGCTTATGAACATTGAATTTGACGATACTCCAGCCCCATCCATTGACGATATGTGGAATATTTTTAGAGGGATACTAACTCAGGTGTCTCCTTGTCAATTGAAGAAGGTTCAAAATAACGAAATTTGTCGCTAAAACCCTGACCTCATTTTTCAGCAAGATAATGCCAGACCTCATACGGCCCGTGTTGCTATGAACTGTCTTACAGAACTGTCTTACTTCCTTGGCCAGCCAGATCTCTCTCTGATCAAGCGCGTCTGGGATATGATGTGAAGAAAACTGCATCTACCAGGGAATGTTGAAGACCTCGCCCGACCATTGGAGCAAATTTGGCAAGAAATACTGCAGAAGATCATCAGGGAGCTTTATCACTCAATGCCACGTCGTGTGGCAGCTTGCATCCAGGCTAGAGCTGGATCAACACTTTATTGAGCTCGTTACTTTGGCACTATGTAATTCTGAAATTCTGAAATTTTAATCATTTTCTATTCTGTGCATAATTTTCCTATCCGCCAATTTTTGTCTCCATCCGACACCTCCTTCATGGTGCTTCGTTCTTTTTGTTATTGAGTGCATTTCAGATTTTTTTCATTTTTCCTAAAAGTTTTATAATTTCTATTTCAGTTTTCAATATTATAATTTTCTTTTTGTCTTAATGTGTAATTTACAAAAAAAACCCGAATTCTATTTACTTCTTTTACAGTTTTCTTTACATTTCCTAATTCCGTGAGCGACTTAATAAACATTGACGTTAATTAGAAAAAGCAATATGAATGCTATCATCATTAATCTACTAATTTTAAAAAATTCTTTACGTAATGAGTTTTTAAAGAAGTTTTTATGGTTTTTATGATAGGCTTAAATGAGAGACGCGTTTGGTTCCACAACATTTTTCTTGTGCAAGTGCAGCATGATTACAGTTAACTTTTAGTTATTTAAATTTTTCTTCAATTTCAATCATATTTAAGCTACTCAGAAAACTTCTATCAACTGTCTTAAAATTATAAAAAAACATCGAAATGACAAGGATAAGAACGAGTGACCTTCCTTCATTATTTAGCTCTACAGAGATGATACAGTTCTATTTATTAGTCAATAATTTCCCAAATCCCATTGAAGAAACGTCAGAAAAAAGACAAATCAGAAAGACTTATTAATTATTATCACAGAATAAAATAAGGTTACCCTCTTTCGAATCTGTCTTAACTCACTGTAAGCCTATCGTATTATTAAACAATAAAATATTAGCTTACCAACTCACTTGCATTGACACTTCTTGAATACAGGAGGCTCGATCCCTATTACTCTAATCAATTTTATTACAAACGATTAATTATAACAATTAAATTTCATTAACTTACAAAAATATATCATATTCTCGTTATTATATATATATATATATATATCTTCTTTTTCCTTTCAATTCTGTTTAGCTTATACATCGCTATCTCTAATTCAATTCATAACATTTCATATCTTCATTTAATTTTTTAATAACGTTTTATTTGGTTGGAAAAGAGGTGAAATTTGACGCAATTCAAATTACAAAATGTTTGTAAGGTTAGTGAAGAATAAACTGCGAATAGCCAAACGTCACAACAAGTATGTGAGGATGTACTTCCTTTCCAAACTTCTACACGGAGCTAAGCGTGGAAATTGAATTTCCGCTCAAACTTAAGCAGCAAACTTAAAAGCGTAATACATGGCAGGACTTGACATTGAATAATGCTGAAATTTATCCAGAGTTTCTAAAGATTATCTCAGGGTTAATTTCTATAAAGGAAATAATACACTAGAATACATATAAGATAACTGAGACTCTAAAATGCTACAAATTTTGCATTTTGTTTCGTTCATTAAAAATAGAAATCATTTCACTGATTCAGTAGATGCATCTTTTTTGAGGATTCGATACACAGAACGTTCTAAAATTGAATTTTGGAATGTAAAAGCGCGTAATACCATTTCGTAGAGAAAAATATCAGTGCTTGTGTTTCTCTCAAAATGTGATGTTTTAGAACTCATACATTTTTCAAGTCTACTCTATTTTAGTGCTAATATTTTCTATGCTATGAAATGACGCGATTTCCTATACAGTAAATATAATTTTTTTTCTATTCAATATTCACAAATTTTAAGTAATGCACAGTATTCGTAAAAAAAAATATTGAGAAATTGGAATAAGTAAATTTAAAATGTTTAATTTTAATTTTTTAATTTTTAATTAATTTTTTTTAATTTTTAATTTAAATTTTTAATTTTTAATTTTTTTTAATTTTTAATTTTAATTTTTTTAATTTTTAATTTTTTTTAATTTTTTATTTTAATTTTTTTAATTTTTAATTTTAATTTTTTTATTTATAATTATGTCCAAAGAAAATAATTTCATATTTATGAGAACTTTGCAAATTTTAAAAATTATAAAGGCTGTAAGTTTTATGCAAAAATGTATCTAAATAAATGCAAATGAATTACAAATGCAAGTATACACAGCTGTTAGTTTTAATTGATCATTCAAAGTCATGCATGTTTATAAGTATGATTTTCTTTGCATAAATAGATTCAAAAATACACAGATATCTCAATGTTAAAAACTGAATTCAATTACTTTTAATTTTAAGATATCCGTACACTTTCGAAGAAAATTTTTTGAAATACATTGATATTTGCTATGAAAATATTTTTAATGCTAAAATACCGTGTAGCCGGGGCTGATGCACGTTAAATCTGTAGGGGCCTAAAGTCCTCCCGTTGGCGTGGTATGGATGTTAGGAGAGGGGGGGTGCCAGCTCAGGTGTCGTCCTCGTCACTTGACCGTGGTTCAAAATTACGAGGTCCGTCACCAATAGCCCTCGTGTTGCTTCTAGTGCGACGTTAATAAAAACTAAACTAAATTTAATGCTAAAATATAATCTAAAACTATGAAAAACACATTTAATAATCCGCTTTTAATTCAAAAAAAAAAAAAAATTGGAGTGGAAAACATGTTGAAAATAGTACAGAAATTGATTATCAGAATATCGTTCATAAGTCAAAAGTAAACAAAAATATCATTATTCCGTAAATTTAATCTTATTCATCATAACAGTTTTTTGGCTAGTACTAGTTTCATGATGAAAATCATGTTACTACAATTTTTATTGTGTTTCGAGTAAAATAATGAAAAATCACAAAATAAGTTAAAACAATTCATGATTTACACCTTTGTTACTAAAAACATATTAATCTTACAACCATGAAAGTGATAGGGATTCTTAAAAACTATTTAAAAAAGATACTCGCAAAATTTAAATTAATTTGGTTCATAACTTTTTCTGATATCTACGTTGCCATACGTAAATATGTCGAGAAAACTCATTTTGAGAAAAATTAAAAACAAACTTTCAAATGCAATTAAAAATTAGCCACCTAGCAAAATTCAAATCCCTGTAACTTGAATTCTCTCTAAATACGGTATAAGCAAAATTCAAACACTATTAGAAAGAAAAAATTTAAATTTTAAACTGACATTAACATTAAAAAATCGAAGAGTTTGACCGAAATGGCGTTTTAAAGTGTACGGATACCTTAAAAAAGTGGGGATTAATTAAATTGTAATAAAATGCGTTTCTTTTTCCTTGCCGAAGATAAAGATTTTGATTATCTTTATCAGAATATATAATGGGGAAAAGAATTCATATTATTATAAAAATTCCAAACTAATTAAATTTGAAACGAATCTTTTTTATTATAATTTTTTAAAAAAAATTGAGGCTCAAAGTGAACTTTTAAGCATTCTCGATAACTTAAAATTTTTATTTCACCAAACCAGTTTTGAGAAATAAGGGAACCTGCTGAAATGTTGAATTTAAACCAATCTCATAACAGTGACGGCGATTGGGGAGGCAGGCAATCGCCTCCTACTTCATTGAGAAAGAAATCAAATTTTTATTCGGTTTCAGCCGCCTAAAATTAGTAATTATAGACAAAATATTTGCATAAATCCTATTTTTTTACCATTTTATTTATATTTCCTTCCATTTTTTAATTATTAAATATTTTACTTAGCTGAAATACAGGGTGTTAGAAAACTAATGGCAAAAATTTAAGGAGTGATGGAAAACATCTAAACAGGCAATTTCACAGCACAATGCACAGGCGGAGAGCAAGAGGTGAACCACTAGACGGTGCTGTAATGGAATGTATAAGGCACGGGTTTTCTTACACATCGTCATTTTCTATCGTGGATTTCAGGAGGCATTGCAACATACAGTAATCAGGGAAAGGTCATCGCCTAAGAAAATCTTGAAACTTGCTCGTGGTTTCATAGCTGGTATGACATACATATACATAAAATGCAACGCTGTGCATCGCGGCATGGTTGTTACACTCCTACTCCTCAAGTCCCCCATTATTTTTTGTTGTCGAAATTGCCCCTAACTTTTATTTCCCAATCTCCGCTGCTGATCATAATCATCTGTTGTGGGGTGTTGAAGTCTGGATGATTAGGAAATCCAGATAGATAATGCATTTTTGATTTAATCTGGGATCAGAATTACAAGTTTTATCACCTAAAATATGATGCACAATCCGAATGGTAACAATATTCATACCATAACATATTGCATTAATGCAATTCATAAAGTTATTCATATTCTTATATATCCTACCTATCGTATCATTTCATATATATAGCTATATTATTCATACTAATTATATCATAATTTGTATAATAAAAGAATCAGAATTTCTTAGAATATATTATTATTAGTAAAATATTCAATTAAATATACGAAAAGGGGTTGCATTTGTTCGAAGGAAATGTTCTTATTAAAAGCAGTAGAAGGAAGAGAGAGAGAGAGAGAGAGAGAGAGAGAGAGAGAGAGAGAGAGAGAAAAGATATGAGGCCGAAATCTTGCTCTACTTGATAAATTTTTAGAGGTAAAAAACAAAATTCTGTTTAACGATGAATTGATCGGTTCATGGATTACTGTACACTGTTACATTGCAAGATTTCAGTTTGAACGAGAGAAGTGTCTGTGTGAAACAAATACACAAAAACTACAGCGAATAAAAAAACTTTTTTCGTGTTTTCCAGTTATTCTAAATCTTTAAGCGATGACTTAACCTATGACAAATTTTATAGCCAGAATAAATAAATAGTTTTTATAGGTTATACCTATTTATAAGCTACAAATTAGCGTACACAAATAGCTGCTTGTGCATAAAAATAATCGTGATATTATACGAAGAATTAATTCAAATTTATCAGAACAATTCTCTTAAAAGAAATGCAATGAAAAAGTTCTTTCTCTTACAAATTACTCTTTCATGAAAAGCTTTCCATAAATATTTACTTTTACTATTGCACTGACCAATAGTGTCCTTTAGTCTTTAACCAATTATAATCATATCTGTATATACAAATTCACAATATTGCTTAAATCACATAAAATTCCAAACAAAATGTTTTTCTCTAAATAAAGTTTAAATCTATTCACTGGATGTTAACTGAAAAGTTTTGAGATAGTTATTTATAAATGGAATAATTTCATTTGTGACTTTCCGAACATAAATATTTAATTGAATAGAAAAAAAAATTCAAAATTTTTTATAATAATAAACCATTTCTAAATTTTAATAACGAACTCTTCGGGAAAAAAATCGAGTTTATTTTATCTTGAGCTACATGTTGTAGTCGTCTGCTGAAGAAAAATAAGAATAAATTGCTTTTTTATATTTTTCAATCGTTGTTTTCAAAATTTTCTGTCGAAAATCCTATTAAGTTTCCAATTTTAAATGCTATTTTAATAATATAAAAAAGGCTTAATTTTCAATCGGAAATAAACTGAATATTCACATTTTAACTTATAAATAAATATTTCTCGAAACTAATGATATCGGACGATAAATATTTACTTACCAAGTAATCAAAATGTATAAGTTTCATATTATATTTAACTGTAACTTACTTAAAATATTTCGATTTCATAGAATTATTTTATCACAACAAAAAAACGGACATATTTGTGGAATATAAATGAATTACTTCTGAAAAAAATTACGAGTTATATTTTTCAACTTTATAACCAGACTTTTTTTGAAAAGTTGTTTTAAAACAACTTTGAAAATATTTATTATAAGAAATTTATTTCTGAATCTTTAGTCATGCTAATAATGGAAAATACTGATCTATTTGCTTTAGATTTTTTACTATACATTTTTTATTGTTTAAAAATTTAAAGTAATATATAAAAATACCGCAATTTTGAATAAGATTTTAGGATATTAGATACATATCATGTTTATAATATTCGCTTAAGATTTCAATTAAAATATTAAATATTCAGTTTGCTGACACTGAATTGTGATATTTTATAAGTGTTTTTCCCATTATATACATTTCTCTGAAATTCGGTAAGAATATTTATTTTTGGAACAACTGTATGAAAAATCCTTTTGAATATATTTTTCAAAGAAATACAATATTACATTTTCGTTTTCGCAAGAAATAGTTAGAAAAAAGCTTTTTAAGAATTATATTTTTACTATACAAACACTCCGATTATATTTTCTATGGTGTTATTTTATTCTGCATGATTCTACATCATTAAGTTATTTCTATGTAATGAAAAGTTTCCATGTTTTTTCATGCTTTTCAAATAAAATATGCTTTAACAAGTATATCTAAAAAAGCATTGTCTAAACAAGAATAATAAAAAACATCTTGTAAAATAAATTTTGTTAATCTTTTACAAAGAGATTTCAAGTGGTAAGAAAATACTTTTTATAAGTCTTTATTTGCTGTGGATAAAAATAATTTGTAGCATTATATGCTTTGAAGAGATATTAATAGCGAAACTTTTTTGGTAGACAATTCGCTCTTTCAAGTTTTTTTTATATTGCTAACTTCGCAAATATATCTTGGGCTGTATGGATTAGCACTTGTTTTTTAGACGCATATATATAGCAGAAATTTTCTTAATTTTACTCAGAAAATAAATTTCTGTTAAGTTTTTGTATGAAGGAATTTTCTGCTTCATTTCTTTCTCAATGAAGTGAAACTTAGGATTTAAAAAATATTGCTGTAGTTTTTGTTTTCACGTTGAAGAAATCTTATGCTCGGCTGTATAGCGCCATCTCTTAGCATTGATATTAAATAGAAGGTAGGTTGTAAAATATTAAATATAAAAAAATGATATAATTATTTTTATTATATTAGAGGTTCTTATTTTTGGCTTCGTGTTGTATCATCATTCGATACTGATGTACAAAAAGAGTTAAATCGCAGTTTTGTATCGCAGAATGATTGCATTTTCTAAAAATCTTTGTGAATAAATAATAAAACTGATGTTATATTTTTTATATAATTCAAAATGTTTTTGAGGGATATGTTTAATTAAAGCTCTTTCGTCTAGTACTTTTGTTATCCACAGAATATAAGTATTCTTGGGAATTTATGTTTATTAAAGTATAAAAAGGGAAAATTCATAAAAATCTATTTTTATTGATTTCAAACAAACAATATTAAATGAATTTTATTTAAAAAACTTTGTTGAAAATATAAAGTGTTTAAACACATAAATAAGGTTCCAAGAATATATATTATTTTTTTAACACTTCTACCAAATTGTGCAATAGAAATCCAGCATTCTTTAATTTAGAGACTGCAATTTCATGTTTGTTGCTTATGAATTCGGATCACATACACACAAAATATTATTTGCCATGACTTGTGAGCATTTAAAAGAGTAAAAAAAGTATCATATGCAGTTTTTCCTAATAAGAATTACTAGGCTTAGATTGGACTATAATCCGTACCGAATATTCCGTCTTTATATTACAGAGGAATATGTTTAGTTTAATGTTGTTTAATTCCTGAGTTTTCTTTTTACTTGAATCAAAGTCCCAGTACGAAGAGTATCGTTAAGTTTTAATTATTACTTTAGAATAATAAAGATATCTAGTTATATTTATTCTGCAGATTAATTTATTGTATTGTTCATACTGTTATAAATTACAGCTTGTTTTTAGGAAGACATAGATTGAAATAACCCACAATATCGTAAAGTTTTAATTAATGCATCGGAGTATCGTAAAATTACTAAAAATAATTGAGATAGAAAATCTGTCTTTGTTTATAATTTTAAGACTTCTCTATATAATCACTATCCAGAGTTTTACATTTCTCTCAGTTGGACTTTTCGAAAACCGGCATTGTAGAACTTTATCTTCTGCATACTGCGGGTTACCACAATCAACGGCTTCCTGGAACCAAACAAATCAACATTAACAGCTGTAATTTACAATATTTTGTACATAAGAATCAATCAATATACAGAATAAATTTTATCCAAATATCTTGGTGATTTTTTAGTAATAATTAAAACTTTACAATGTTTCCTCGTAGGGATATCGCACACTAGAGGACTGTTGGCAAAGGATCTCATTTGTTGAAAATTTTCGTCTGCTTATTTCTAGTCAACAGAAAGGTCCCCTTTATGTTATTGATGAGAACGATACATGGAACGACACTCACTCTCCTAACTTTTATTCTAAGGGAACTAATCATCCTCATTTAAGGAGGACAGTCCTCCTTTTAAAGGTTCTGTCTTTCCTCTAAAAGAATCCTCCTTCCTGTCCCCCTTTTCGACATTTTAAAACTAATCTGTTAATCTCTGTTCAGAAATGCTGCGCCAGACTGTTACGCAAATGTTGAATACAAGAAACTTTTAGATATTCAAAAGTTAGATGACTCTTTCTAACACCTGCTGTAGAGCGTATTTTACCACTATTTGAGCATCTCCGGGGTTTTTTTTTTTTTTTTTTTTTTTTTTTTTTGAGTTTAGACAAATGTCCAAAAATTCTTGAATCTTTTTTTCAATCATGAATTATCGGAGATATTAATGTATTTTGTACATGATTAATGTATTTTGTACATGAGGCACCTATTTTCCACAAAACGATTCAGAGATTGAAGGTGAACATATTTCAGCCACAGAAGTTTAGTCTTATTTTGAACGATTTTTCCTTCAATATAAATCACGATTTGAAGTAAAATGTATTCCTTTAATAATATAAAGAAAATTGTCCAACTTAGAGGAATCAAATCCGAGCATAACAGAAAAGTGCACCAAAGAAGTACAGAACTTTTACCTTACATGTTTCCAATACGTCAAAGAATGGTCTGAAACAAATATTACAGGAAATAACAATTTTCAATGGTGTTTCATGACTTCATCGCAAATAAATTGGGCCGATATTGAAAAATGTTTTGAGTTTTTATCGAAAGAAATGCCTGATGTTAAAATTAATAACAATTGTCTGTTTGAAGAAATTAGAAGATTGAATGTATATTTATTTTCTGATAAATTTGAACAATGGGAAAATCAACATGTTGAAATTGATAAAAAAAAATGGGTGGAAATATTAAACCACTTCAAAAATAAACACATTCCATTTGAAAATTTTGGCTATTCTTGTTGAATTTAGGTTGTGCTGCCCTGGAACTAATGCAGCAATTGAAAGATTTTTTTTTTCCATTGGTAATGATTTTTGAACGAGTGAGAAATCAAGATGGATTGTTGATACTCTAGCTGCAGCATTTACCGTAAAATTCGGTATGAAGGATATTTCTTGCTCCGAAATCTCCGATATATTGTTAGAAAATGAAATATTGACAAAAATATTCATTCAATGGAAAAATACTCGTTTTATTAAATAATTAAAGGGATGTAAGCATAATTGGTGTATTTTTGTTTGAATTCTTTACGCTGTACTTTTTTCTTAAATTTTTTTCCGTCTTCCTTTTCATTATAAGAAAATTGGTCACCACCATACATCTACAAATGGCTTTCATAACTCACTGTAATGCAATCATGTCCAAGTTTATTAGAATATTTCCGGGTACATGCGTAGCACATTGGAGCATATCAGCGATAGAAATCCCCAGGTAATCCTAAAAAAAATTTATGTTAACGAAGTTGTTAACATTAATTCAATTTCTGAAATATCTATATTTTCCACAGCACTCTGTGCAGACTTCGAAATTTCGTTCAACGAGAAATAACGAAAAATAAGTTCGAACACAAAGGACAAGGAACTTTCCGGAACTTTTTTGCAAGCTTGTACCTTTTCACACCAGTTATTTCCGCTCAGAACACAAGTACTTACAAGAATAGCCCTTTTGTTTAATCTCTGGCAGGTAATAAGCAAGTCGTTTTTGATGAAAACAGTTGAAATAATCAGAGCATCTTTCTAAACGAAATTTTTTTCGACAGGAGAGGACACCTTGATTACCTAGATTCGATGATACAGCGATTTTCCAGAGTACAAGTGACTTACAGAAACCTCTTTAAGAAGGGAAAAATCGATTCTTAACTCTCATATATTGATATAGATGAATTTTCACAGTGCTAGCAAGATCACCGCAGCACAGATGTCTTTGTCTAGACGGAAGAGATGTAGAACAGCATCGTCAGAAAAAGAATCTTAAACTTGATATATCTCCATTAAAACATAGCGCTTAGTTGATTCTTAATTCGAATTTTACATTCGTTTCAAATTTCATGAAAATCATCAAAAATAAATTTATGTGATGATTAAAAAAAACTTCTAAAAATAAAAAAGGGCAAGAATCATGTATGAAAATGGTTCAAACTGCAAGCATTTATACCTAAAATTTACATGATGTCGTACAGTCTTTCAGCCAATCCTAGCTCTCCTAAAAGACATCACATCATTTTCATCCATTCACAGATTAATGCATATTCTCAGATCACCATTTTTTTTTTTTTATCCGTGATAAGAAATTTTATCAGAACAATCCTACAATTAACAAAATCCACGTATTATTTAGGAAGACGATAAAAGTTTTTTTTCCATTAAATTATAACAATAAAAAGCATGCTTTCTCCCCCCCCCCAATCATTTATCTGCGATAAGATATTTTACCAAAACATACCAGCAGTAAATAAACATGCGTATTCTCATAAAATGAAACGATCATAATGTAAGCCGAGAAAATACAGAAAAAAATCAATAAGTTTGAGTCTTTTTTTTTCTCTCAGAATTACATATGAGCAAAAATTTTCATAAAATTGCCTTTCTAAAATAGAAAATTAATCTAGATTACAAGTAAACCAGTAACTATTAATAAATCGAAAATAATAATATTTTACAATAGTCTTTTTTATCATTAAGTTGCATGCATGACACAAAACTTAATAACAGGTCAATTGAAAAGTCCCCGGCCTGACACATAGATGGCGCTACTAGAATTAAATCCATATGTTTTTAGTTAGCCCTAACCCTCAAAAGATGCGTGTATAAATTTGACAGCTGTCAGATCATTAGTTTGTGAATTATAGCATTTTGAGTGAAGCAACTTTTGTTGTGAAAAAAATGGATAAAAAGGAATTTCGCGTGTTGATAAAATATTGCTTTTTGAAGGGAAAAAATACAGTTGAAGCAAAAACTTGGCTTGATGCCGAGTTTCCGGACACTGCCCCAGGAAAATCAACCTTCAAAGATTGGTATGCTAAGTTTAGACGTGGTGAAATGAGCACCGAAGACGGTGAACGCCCAAAAGAGGTTGTTACTACGAAAACATTAAAAATATCCACAAAATGATTTTGAATGACCGTCAATTGAAATGGAATGAAATAGCAGACACTCTAAAGATATCAACTGAACGTGTACATCATATCATTCACGAATATTTGGGTATGAGAAAGCTCTGTGCAAAGTGGGTGCCGCGCGAGCTCACTTTTGACCCAATACAACGACGAGTTGATGATTCGGAGCAGTGTTTGAAGATGATCAAGCGTAATAAACCCGAGTTTTTGCGTCGATATGTGACAATGGATGAAACATGGCTCCATCATTTCACTCCGAAGTCCAATCGACAGTCATCCGAGTGGACTGCACACGATGAACCCGCTCCAAAGCGTGGGAAAACGCAACAGTCGGCTGGCATATGGCGTCTGTATTTTGGGATATGCATGGAATAATTTTCATTGACTACCTTGAAAAAGAAAGGACCATCAACAGCGACTATTACATAGCGTTATCGGACCGTTTGAAGGACGAAATCGCCGAAAAACGGCCGCATTTAAAGAAAAAGAAAGTGCTGCTTCCCCAAGACAATGCACCGTGTCACAAGTCAGTGAAAACGATGGCAAAAATCCACGAATTGGGCTTCGAATCCACCGTATTCTCCAGATCTGGCCCCCAGCGACTATTTCCTGTTCTCAGATCTCAAAAGAATGCTCGCTGGGGAGAAATGTTTGTCGAATGAAGAGGTGATCGCCGAAACTGAGGCCTATTTTGAAGCAAAGTACAAATCGTACTACAAAAATGGTATCGAAAAGTTGGAGGGTCGATATAATAATCAGTGTATCAACCTTGAAGGGAATTATGTTGAATAAAAAAAACTAATTTTGCCAAAAAAATGTGTTTTACAATGGTAGGCCGGGGACTTTTCAATTGACCTGTAAAAATATATATTTTTAATATGCAAAGTCCAAATATAAAAAACGGAAACTAATTAAGTTGTAAGTTTTTTTTTTCTCTAACAAAGAAATAATAGGCAAATAGTACGAAGGAATATAAATTGCAATACATCGGGACAGCAAAATCTTCAGATATTAATAAATAAGAAGATAAAATTGAAAAACAAAAATTTTAAGACAAATCTCAGAAAAAATAGTATATTCATTACAGAGTTTTCAAAAAATTTTGAAATGCAAAGTAACAATGTTTACGCAAGAAGATAAAGTTATTGTGAATTCAAAACTTTTTTTAAAGGTTTTTGAATTCCTTTCAATTCCTTTTCAATTGTAAAATAACAATGTTTTTGCTCCTGTACATACTATAGTTATAGGAGTTGTTTTTTAAATAACTGATGGCGTGTATTTGCTATTATTTTTCAGGATCTAAATCAGTTTTTGTACGTAAGAAAAGTTTGGAAAAAAAATTATTACGAATGTAAGGAAATTGTTTGAAATAGCTTTAGTACAAGATTATTATTTTCAAAGAATATAGTAAAACTTTCTCATTGGGGAAAAAGGTTGTTAAGTCGCATATCCTTTTCAGAAAATATGTTAAATTTAGAAAAGAATTGTCGGTGAAATTCCAACTTAGTATTCAAAATCAGCTGTATTAATAATATAAGTAATTTTTTCAATGAATTTACTGTTTATATTTATGTAATTATTCTGTAGTTTAAAGTTTTCGTGGTAAATAATTCAATCTACATGAACAAAATAAAAAAAATTATCCATATACTATTTTTTTAAAAATTCATTTAAGTAGAGGGAAAATGGTTGTTAGAAACTAAATGATATTCAATCAACTACAAACAACAATAAATGAAACAGAATAGGAGCCTATGTTACAATTTAACGTCTTTTTTTTAAACATAAAGTAGTTTAATCTAATCTATTCAAATTATATTAATTCAGTTGATTAATTTAATTAAAAGAAAAAAAAAGGGAAAGTTTTGAAAGTGAATATAATTTTAATGTGTTAGGAAACAAATTTTTAAACTTCAACTAACACATCGATCAATAACTCCCGAGTCTAAAATTGAAAACAACATTTTTTTTGCAAAATTTTTTATTAATTCATCAACATAACACCTTCTGTTAATCACCTTTTAGGGTGATACAATCGTTCCAATGCTTTTCCAAATCTTTTTTTTTTTTCCCCAAAAAAATTTTTTGTTTCTTTTTTTCGCAAGAAATCTTTTTTGTTGCGAGTAAATAGCGATAAACAGCTTTCTGAATCATCGACTCGTTGCTGTTTTTGTTCCATCGAAAGCAATCGCGGCACCCCACTTGGAAAAAACCTTTTTCACTTCACTTCAAAAAACCTTTTTCCTGGTCCGATCGACTTAAAATTTTGACACGTTTCAAGCAAAGATTAGTACTCTAGAAAGACCTGGTTACTGGTTTACTACGAGCGCCATCTCTGGGTTAGTCTCGGGAGTTATTGATCGATGAGTTAAATAATATCCAAAGACGCAACTTTGTGTTTAAGAATATTAATCAAGTAAAAATAAGTCAAATCTAGAAATGCTAAATCTGTAAGCCAGCTAACATCAGCAAGTAAACAGAAAGAATAAAATTGAATAAACAGGAATAAAATGAAAGACTAAAAGCTTCACTTTTCAAATTCTTTTCAACAATTTTCCCAAGCTTGTCAATTTTTCTGACAATAGTTTGATGAGACAAACTGATTTTAGAAAGGTTGTCTTTCATCACATGGGAAATTATATCTGTCACGCCTTACATGCATTGTTTAATAAACTCTCACTGTCAGAAAATGGTTTTGATTTTTTGGCCATTAAATTTGCAACTACATAACTAGTCCTCACAAAAGATTATATTTGAACTGTAATGTTATTTTTAAAAAACTTTGAGGAGCTATAAAATATATTTTAATACCTCTGTTTTGTCTTCACAACACTCTATTAGATACGCATCAAATTTAGAGGCAGATTTAGAGTATAATGTCTTCTCAAATTATACTCTTTGAAGACAAGTATGAGAACATAAGTTAAAGCAAATGTCTCACTGTTAATCTGAACAAAAAAAAAATAGTGATCAGTCCATTTTTCTTGAAATGTTCTTCTTTCACTAATATATATCTTTTTTTTATCACGGGATTTGTTAAAACGTAGAGGACATTCTAAATTATTAAAATTTTCTATTTACTTGGTAAAGGTAAAGATAAGGATAGTAAAAGAAATAAACAATAATATTTATTTTTTATCAAAGATTAGCACAATTATAGAAAGCATGGTTCAATAATGACTTAAAATATATTTACCTACCTTAAACAGATTGTAAGAACTGATTATTTCGTTTACTTTACTCAATACTCAGAAACTCTCACAATATCAAAGTGGCCGCGGTAGCCTAGTGGTCATGGTTCCGGATTCTTGGCCGGTGGTTTTCGTTCAGTCGCGGGTTCAATTCTTGGCTGCCAAAGACCCGCCGTGTAGCCGGGGCTGATGCACGTTAAATCTGTCGGGGCCCAAAGTCCTCCCGTTGGCGTGGTATGGATGTTAGGAGAGGGGGTGCTAGCTCAGGTTTCGTCCTCGTCACTTGACCATGGTTCAAAATTACGAGGTCCGTCGCCAATAGCCCTAGTGTTGTTTCTAATGCGACGTTAATATAAATTAAACTAAAAACTCACAATATCAATTCAACTGCCTTGTCGTATAACTAACTGTTCTCAAACTATGATGAAATGGGAGACGTATCGAGCAAAGACAAGTATGAGAACAACGATAGCATTTATGGTCCATTTGATTACAATAGTATACATGCTACAGTAAAATAAATAAATAATTAAAAAGTGGTTCTTGTTTTTATTTGAGTTCACCAGAAGAATGAGGCCAGTTTCAGATAAAATGGTAGTTGACCAATTGGATGATAGAAAATGCAACAGATGTCAGTTTTTAATCGGAATCACATTGACTTTCTTTAAATTCAGTAAACACTTACAACTCCAGACGACTATCTATCAGGCACAGGGCTGCTCACCTTCTCATACCTATTCATTGAATCAATGCGAAGAAAAATATTTAATGCTAAAATCTTCTGACTTGTCAACTCGTTGAAAGACAACTGAATTAAATCAACCAAATCACTTTGTGTGAAACCAACCTAAGGATATAAGATATGAGGATACTGGCCAATGAATGGACCCCCAACAAATCTTACTTATTTCTGGCTCGTTCGTCGGTACCGATTAATCACCAATAATAATTCACTTATAACTCATGACAATATAATCGTATCTTATTTGGCATAAGAATTTGTGCAATTTTAAGACATTGACATTAAGAACTTGGCTCAGGAGAGGTAATATGGCTCAAGGACTCATGAATTAATGTTGTGAAAGAATATTTTCTTGCAGTGGATATTGATATTTCTCTCTCTCAGCACTCCCTTCTTGTGCCGCACTGATGCGTGCTTTGAGCCAAGGGTTAGACTCCTTGTTCATTGGGTCCATTATCGAGTATGGCATCACTTCCGGAGGGGCGCATCCGTCCCCCAGGAACGGGAACTTACTACTTACATAATTACAAACTAAAACACTTTTATTCTCTCATTGATATTCGACAAAAAATAAACTCAAAGTGATTCAAGAAAAAAATGCCTGTTTCCAACAAAAGTAATGAAATACACCGTTGCCCATCCAAAATGGAGCACCAAGAAAGACATGAAATATCGAAGTCAAATTTGATAGAAAGATACCACTCGATACAAAGGTATAATGTCTGAAAATATGCCTTCTTTGGTGGCCGCGGTAACCTAATGCTTGAGGCAGCGGACTCGTGCTGGCGGTTTCCGACGAGTAGTAGGTTCGAGCCTTGATGTCACTCAAGACCCGCCGTGGGGCTGGGGATGAAGCTCGTTAAATCTGTCGTGCCTCAAAGTCCTCCCGTTGGCGTAGTTTGGAAGTTAAGAGAGGGGTATGCCAGATCAGGTGTCGTCCTCGAAACGTGACCGAGGTTCAAAATTACGAGGTCTGTCACCAATTGCCTTCGTGTTGCCTCTAGTGTGATGTTAATCAAACCAACCAACATAGCCTTCTTCAAAGTGAAGAAGACAATGAAATCAATACTCAGCATCGCCGTCTTAGCTGGCAATACTCGCCGCGACACGTCTTGGCATTGAATGAAAGAGACTTTGGATGTTTTGTTTGGAAGTCTTGCAATACATGCTGCCTCGAAAAGTCCTCAAAGTTGATCCAGTGTAGCAGGAGTTAATGTATGTCGGGTTAGTGGTCCTCCAATCATCAACCAGACGTGTTCGATAGACAGCAGATCATTAACAGTAATTAAGTCAAGTCTAATGAGCGGAGAAGTTTTGAAAAGTGCATACTATGTGTGGTCTCGAATTTTCTCGTTGAAATGTGGCCAGAGGAAAGCTCTGAAGGTGAGGAAGGACAAAAGTCTTTAAGACCTCAGAGATATAATGCTGACTGATCATTGTACCAGCAAGGGTTATCCAGCTAAGGTTCTGCAGGAATAAAATCAAACACCCCTCAAAGTATAATAAGAGGATTTACATGCAAAAATCATGGCCTTTATTTGATGAAAGTGGAATCTAATACATCCCAAATCATAATACCGAGTGCAGAACCAGTGAGGTGATGTACAAGGCAATAATTAAAGCAACTTCTCTCCACGATGTTTCCAAACTATATTCTGATCATCGTAGTTTTACAGACAAAAGCATGATTCGTATGTAAAGATTATGCCGTGCCATTTGATTGTCCTTGTCTGCCATGATTGTACCATGCTCAAGCAAATATCTGAGGTTTATCGACAAAAGTAATGATGACTTGCAGACACTCTACTCAGGTGCAAACGACATCAAATGGCGCTCTTGGATACCAGTTGTTGTGGAACAGACCGTATATGGGGCAGAGTAATGCATCACTGCCATACACATAATATGTTTGTAATTACATATAGTGGGACGACGAGGTGGGTGCAATCAATGCCGTCGACCAATCATTCTCTCCGGTACCCATCAATAACAGATCCGCATCACTGTTGTCTGGTTTCTTCTGACATAATCATCGATTTCTCGAAATGATTATGTGCATTCTCTATAGGCACCAATTATTGGGTAGAACTCAGAAACGTAATTGAATGACGCTCGAATTCTTCTTCATGGCATACTGAAGCTACTCACGAAAAATAACCACACGAAAAATTAATCCCAGTACATTCAAACGGTATTCTGTTCTCTCTTTATATAGCACTTGTTGGTGGAGCTAAAAGTGCCCGTAATGTGCGTCTGCTCTGAAATGCTATAAACGCACATGAAAATGCGAATGCCATCGTGATATACACACATGAAAATTTCCCACGGCTTGAATACTTTCTACTTGATGTAGCATTTCAGTTGACTAATAGTATATATTCAACAAAAAGAGACAATTTGTGGAGGGGGTAACAACCCTCCCCCATCTTTCTTTAGTAGTGATATTTATAGGATATCAAGACAAATAGATTTCCCAAACCATTCGCTGAAAAAGATCGCTAAAATTGAATAATGAATTTTATGGGAAATTTATGTCAAATGAGTAAAAAGAAACTTAAGATTTTACTTGCTAAAATAGATGTAATTTATTCCATTACCAACTTTAATTTCATCACAGTTCTAAAGATCAATATTACTAAAACAAGAAAGCAATAATTAATGAGACTCTGGAAAATAATTGTTTTTGGAACACCACAACATGTTTACTTTATTCACACACTTATATTTTCCGGAACATTATTTCGTATCAGTTTACCTGGATAAAAATTTTCACATATTTTTTTCCGATTAAATAAAACAAAGCACGAATACTGAAAACAAGTTTTACAGTTCATTAAGCGAACATATCTACCTCTTAATAATCATACAACTATATTTAGAGGAAAATAATTTCAATATTTCGAAACCTGAAGAACGGATCAAAATAAAAATTATTATGATCATCATTCTGATTATAAATAAATATTTATTTCATCTCTGTTCAGTGTCTAAAGTTGCACAATACTCAAATTTCGGTACACTTTTTTACAAATTTAAGTTAAAAAGATCTTTCTGTGAAACTTGGAAAGGTATTAAAATTTTTCATTGTATGTATCCGATTACTTTTTATTTATTCCAAATCTTTTTTTAAGTAAGCTTTTGACTTACTAAACAGATAAATATTATATTTAGAAGATATAAATTTTAATATTTTTAGACTTGAAGAGAGAGAGAGAGAGAGAGAATAAACCGAGACAAAAATTGTTATGATTAAGCAAATATTTATTTCATTCCAAAAGCATCTAAAGTTGCGCAAAATTCAAATTTTAGCGAGCCTTTTTACAAATTTATGTTAGAATAATTATTTTTTTGGTAAAACTTTGAAAAGCATTTAAAAAAAATTTCATCCTATATATTTTATTTATTTCAAGTTTTATTTTTAAAAAGCATTGGATTAATTAAGCAGAAAATATTTATTTAGACAAATCAATTGCTTTAGTCAAATACTTATATTAATACAGAAATACTTGTAAAAGTTTTAAAAAATCATATCCCCGGTATGGAAGTCGTAAATCAAATTTGACAATTACTATTTGTGAAACTAACAGCTCGGAATTTATGTCTATCTAATGGAAAAGTACGTACTTTTATTACTAGTCTTCAATATATTTCGTCACGTAAATTGAATATTCTAAACTTAAATCGTTTCTTATAAAATTAACATAAGTGGCTCAGAAAATATATTTTTGAAATAAAAATCTCAACTTTTTTTTTTTTTTTTTTTTTTACATTTTATGCATGTTGTGCTCAAAGTACTTGAAGTATTCGAGATTCACCCTTTTCCAAACTATTTCCGAACTATGTATTCAAACGAAAAAGTTACAACGCTCCATCAATTCTTTGGGTAACTCTGAAAATTGATTGTCAAATTATTCGGGCTAAAACTCCGTTAACTATGCGTCAATTTCAAAGTTGGTCTTGTAATACATTTTCAAAAAGCTATTGCTTCTTCTCTAGGGATATTATAGTATCAATCTCATTCATCTTTTTGAGTATATTGCGTTCAGAATGAGAGAAAGAGATGGACCTGTTGTTAAATAATAAAACCAAAACTGGAAGCTCATTTTCGAATAGAAATATATTACAATATTAATTTAAGTTCGTTACCTTAACACATGCATTTGTTTATCATATAATGTACATAAAAATAAGACATTTTCAAATAAATACACAATTTTTAACTTCACCTTGTAAATTTAAGAATCCATACAATATACAAAAGCACAAAACTGAATTTATTCAAACAGAAATTATTAGTATAACTAAATGTGATGATTTATCTATGTAGAATCCTAACTACAGAAAATGGGTTAATGGTTCGTTTTGTAATTTGTCTAGGGGCTTTAGGATTCAATGAAGAGATGGAATTTTTAAAATGACCTTCGATTAAACCATTTGATATGTTCAAAGTCTTTACAAAACAAAATTTAGATTATGGGATTTACAAATCTGGACAGCTATCACATCGTACGTCCAAACATCATGGTCGCGCCCTAGCCTCTGCTCTCAAAGTGCAAATCCCTTGAATGAGGCTATAAAACAGAGACTGGTTCGTGGCACCCTCTAATACAGGAAGGTGTTACAAAAATAGATTCATGCATGCATGCTACTGAAATCAAATGTAATTTCGGGTAAATCGTGACCATCCTCTTGAATGTAGATCACTTTGTGCTCTAGAAATGTGTCCTTTCTACGTTGCAGCCTGGCTCAATAAACACGCGGCAGTCGTAATCCATGGCTACTGAACGGTGGGTTAAGCGAACCAGGAACTGCAGTGTTAATACAAACTGAGTTAAAAAATCATACATTTGTCAAAATTGTTGTTTTCCACTGTCCTGTCTCTTTTTCTGGATATTCCTTTATCATTAGTAACTTTATCATCACATTGACGAAATTTATCTCATTTTTTTAACCATCCACGTGGTTTAGATTAGGTTCTCTGTGAATTTCTGCTAGTCTAGTCTCTTTCGAATTCATTCGATAACATTGAACGTATAAGTCTTATGGCGGTTTCTTAAAAATTATAACGGAAATCGCTTGTGCAAAAAAAAAAAAAAAAAAAAAAAAAAAAATCTGTATCACTATTAAAATTTGACCTATATAAAATGGTTGAGTGTACAGCTAATGCCACTAACTACAAGATCTTGAAAATAATATCTTACAAAAAAAATTAATCCAAATTAGAAGGTTTCCTTTTCTCTCTCACACACACATACTGAAAAATATAAATGCAAATAAACATTAATATATTAAGAAACAAAGAAATTTAAAATTACTACATTTAAAATGATTTGAAAGTACTAAAAAATTTATTAATTATTAAATATTTAAAAATAAACTTATTTTTAAAAAAATAGCTAAAACAACAATAACATAATAACAAGAAAAATATTTATAATAAAACAACAAGAGAATAATTAAGAAAGAAAATTCTTTAAAAATGAACAAAATGGAAACACGAGTAACTACCTCTTGATTGAGAAAGTATTCTGCTTAAATGCATGTTCTGCATGGTTTAAAGATCAAACCTTCCAAATTGGTAATAGCTCTATTAAACAATAGGCACGAGCCAAATATAGCAAAATTAGTAAAAAAGGCAGCAACAATCAAAAAAGAGGAAACAAAAGAAAAAGTATTAAAAAAAACTTGTAATTTAAATCAAAACTCAATGAAAACTAGAGCATAAGAAATAAATAAAATTTGTACACAACTCACTCATATTTAAACATCTTTAAATACGCTATTTTAGTTTTGTGTGTGTGTGTGTGTGTGTGTGTGTGTGTGTGTGTGTG
>BMAW01075711.1:45309-84654 GCA_019974015.1 Nephila pilipes
TTTTCGAAATGACCCTGGATTTGAAAAATATCAAATCCGTGTATATTTATGAAATCTGTGGTAAAAAAAAAAAAGAGATGTCACCAAAACCTCACAGGATTTATAAATATTAGGCAAGGTAAGTGAGAGAGAAAGCTACAGAGTTGTCCAGGCACTTTTTTTTTTATAGTCGTGAGCCACTGAGTACTTCATTGTTGAAGTCTTTGTAATTAGCTGGTATATACGAGTGCATCCTGTTATCCAATATTTGAGTGCAGTTAGACCATAAGAGGCAGCAAATACATGCATGGGGAAAGAGATGATATCTGCTTTCTGGGAGACTGTTCGTCTGAATAAAAATGATTGAAAGAGATGCATATAGAGAAGCTCTTTAACAAATGAAATGTATTTCGTTTTCATGTGGAATATACGAGTCAGTAATAAATATCTGAGAAAGCATCAAAAAAGTAAGTTTTTTTTTTTTTAAAAAGGGAGTTAACTCTCTTTCAAAATGACCAATTCAAATGGTAGAGTTTTAATGAGGGCACTTCCACGTTTTTTCTCCCTTCAGCTAATATTTTGGGGAATATAATACGATATCGTTAGAAATAAACATATATTCCAATGAAAGAGACGTGACTTATGCAGTTAGACTACGGTTACTGAAGTGAAGTGAGTAAGTTTAATGAAATGTATGTATAAGTAATTCATTATAATTGAATTAAATACGAAAGAGGAGACCTTAATATGAAATTAATTAGCAGTGGCATAGCGTAGATTTCTGCCGCCCGGAGGGAATCCTAAATTTGCCACCCCAGTAGAAATTTAAAAAACAATATAAACGCAATGCGAGCGTAAAATTAAATTATATATAGTTTAATATGATAAAACGAATAGATAACTTTCTACGTGGATAAAACCACTAAGTCATCGAAAAGCTTAAAAACAAACAAAACATTTACTTAATATTCCTATTATTTGACGAATCGTATAAAACAAGTAAACTTGACTTAACAAGAGCTGACAAATTTAGGTACAGGGAAAGCTTTATCAAAGTGTAAAATAAACAATATCAAAACATTGCCCCGCTCTTCTAAATAAGAAAAAAAGTTGAAGAAATTAAACATCCCCCGCTCACCGTCACAACTATGAGTTTTTCCAAGGACAGTAAGACACTAATTCAAAAATCAAAATGGACCCACAAATTGCATTTGTCGAGGCGTGGCAGCTGGCCACGTCCATTTCGAAATTCAAAAAGTAGAATTTATTTTCTTATTTTGAATAAAATATTTGACAAGCTTCTATTTAACTGCACATAAATGTAAGTACATTCTTTATATATATAGGTCAAAGCTTACAACTCTATATAAACCACTTCCACACGTCGAATTGCCTTGAAATTCTGCATAAATATCTGTATAGTCCCGATAACAATACAATTATCTGATCTAATGACCAAGGCCTAATGCTACAAATATGATTAGCCAGTTTGGTCGCTCCTTGCCGCCCTTCACATCTGTTCCACCTGGGGCCGTGGTCTCCTCTTTCCTCCTCACGCGACGCCACTAGTCGTGGGTTCGAACCCTGATGCCACTAAAGACCCGCCATGTAGCGGGGCTGTTGTATGTTAAATATGTTGAAGCTTCGTGTCCTTTCGTTGGCATAGTTTGGAATTTTGGAGAGGAATGTCAGCTGAGTTGTCATCTTCGTCACTTGACCGAGATTCAAAATAGCGAAGTCCCGTCGCCAATAATCCTCGTGTTGCTTCTCAGTGAGACGTTAATGTATTTTTCAAATTCCCGCCATTTAAATTACTAAGAGTTCAAGTATTCCAACTCACGTAATTCGATGTTTCAGCAAGAACAAATCCATCTCATTTCGCCACAAAGCAGAGCAGCATAATCGTACCTCGCACGCTTTCCAAACACCTCACGTCTGAACAGGAAAACAAATTCTTTTCCGTTTAAACTAGAGGTGTGCCTCAACCCCGTAATTGGTCCGACGCCCTGTAATTTGAGTAAAAAGCGCGAACACAGAAGATTGCCGCACACGAACCTTGCAATACTAGCAATGATTTTGTCATTCCCGACACCCTCATAACACCCGCAACTAAAAGCTTTTCGCATAACAACCCGTGTTCAAGTGGGCAGCATGCTGACACGGTTTCCAACATCTCCAGCGAGAAAATTAAAGCTGACGGTGCCCTAGCGTCGCGAAATTATTGTTATTACTGCACTCAACACCACCCACGACCTTATGTAAACATTTCACGGAACGGAGTGGCGATTTGAAGTCTGTGTTTTACCTTTGCACAATTCACTAAGAATAGGGAAGGAGTTGCAATTTAAAGAACTCGTCTAATTGGGTTTGAAAAGATTGGGGTTCAAACGTATAACCTCTCGGAACAGGATTGGTTAATGTCATGGGTGTAGCTTATTGTTTGAGGAGGAATGATATTAAAATTAATCGACAGTACCATTACCAAACAATTTACGAGCGTTGTTTAACGTGGTGAAGAATTTTTGGAAGAATAGATTTGGTATTCAGGCTGAATACTTCTGTTATGATTTCTGTTGTTTATTTCGTATCTTAATGCAAGGTCATAAACAAGGCTACACATTTGTTTTAAAAAGATTTCCCTCTTTAAAGAATGGTAGAGGTATACCGCTCCGGTATTTGCTAATTCAGACTGAAGTTGTTCTGTAACTGGCGTTTCATTAGCCTTGTTATCAGTCATAGAAAAAGTGGGCGTAAAGAAAAGTGTAATAGTGCGAAAAATGCACAAGGCTTTTGTCAAGGTAATTGCGTTTCTTAATTACAAATTTGGATTTAATTTTGTTTACTAGCCATAAATCTACACAATGGGTTTCTGGTGTCAGATCTCGTAGTTTTGAGTCACGGACAGGTAAACGCGTTGACATAAGGAAATGTAAGTATGCGAGTGAGTGAATATTGGTGTTTGTGGCACAATAGCCAGATTTGACTGTACTCAGCCAAATAATTGTTTAACTGTAGTCCAGACAAGAAAAGGAATAAAAATTCATTGACAAGAAGGAAGGTCGAAAATAGAGAAGAATCTCTAGGGTATCCCGGATTGCATCACTCGTGTTTACCAAAGACATTAAACTCCATGGGTTGATTGCTTATTTATTAACATTGTACTTGGAAGCAAATCACTGAAATGAAATAAGGAAATTTATGGGCAATTATGTTTAAAAAAAGTAAAAAGAAAAGATTGCACTTGCTACTAGAGGGAAATTATTCCATTTTGCCAACAATAATTTCATAACAACATTAAAAGTTCAGCTAATATACAAAAAACTTACATATCTACAAAACAATAATCAATGAGAACTAGGGAATAACTAAGTGATGGGGGAGTTTAATGGCGTAAGAGCCATGAATGGTTATTCTACGCCTAACAATGTGCAAACGATCTGACGTTTGAAAAATGGGGGGAGGGGAGAGTTTTAGTTTAGTTTTTATTAACGTCGCACTAGAAGCAACACGAGGGCTATTGGCAACGGACCTCGTAATTTTGAACCACGGTCAAGTGACGAGGACGACACCTGAGCTGGCACCCCCCTCTCCGAACATCCACACCACGCCAACGGGAGGACTTTGGGCCCCGAACAGATTTAACGTGCATCAGCCCCGGCTACACGGCAGGTCTTTGGCGGCCAAGGATCGAACCCACGACTGAACGAAAACCGCCGGCCGCTAGTCCACGACCTTGACCACTAGGCTACCGCGGCCCCAGGGGAAGGGAGAGACAAAAATTGGTCGACTAGAAAGGTTGAAAAAATATAGAAGAATCGTTCGGCATCCCGGGGGCGCATCAGCGGTGTTTTGTTAGAAATAATTTATTTGAATACCACGGAAATAAAGGAAACGGCGTGTCTCATTTGAAGTATCAGAGCACATGGGAAAATGAAAAAGATATTCAGGTTATATTTTAGTTATATTTAGACCGTAAAAAGCGAATTTTTCATATCACTAATGTAATTTGTTCCCCTGATCGCTAAAGCGGAATAATAATTTTATGAGATGTTCGGAGAGGCCCAGTATAGTTGTAAATATTATTTATGTGCATAATTGGAGCGTAGAAATCATAATAAATGTATAACAGAAAGACACCACTCTCCCATTCTTCTTGAACCTTTGGAATAATATTCACTAATATTTATCAAACACAGTAAAAACCAGGTACCTCAAGCTTATGATTCCAGTGTTAACCTAAAGGTAGGCAAAGGTCCTTGAGTGACAAACTCAAATGATGATTAGTTCAGTTTAATTTTTATTAACGTCGCACTAGAAGCAACACGACGGACCTCGTAATTTTGAGCCTCGGTTAAGTGACGAATACGATACCTGATCTGGAACTCCCTCTCCTAACTTCCACGCCAACGGGAGGACTTTAGGCCCCTACAGATTGAACGTGCATCAGCCTCAGCTACACGGCGGGTCCTTAGCTGCCAAAGATCGAACCCGCGACTGAACGAAAACCGCCGGCCACGAATCCGAAACCGTGACCACTAGGCTACCGCGGCCACCTCAAATGTGATATCGCTAGCTTCGTGGTTGGCGATGTACGAGATATATCAAATGAAAAGAATGATGTTGCAATACGAAGTTCTAAATCTGCCTATTTAATGATATGGATGTTAAGAGAGCGAGAAACAGCTTATATGTCTTCCTCGTCCTTTGACAAAAGATCTAAACTAAGAAATTCAATATCAATAGCCCATGGTGACGCTCTGATATTACGTTAATACAGATAAACAGCGTCGATATAAGAGCTGGTATACGTGCACTAAGTTTTTAAACCATGTCACGTAAGATCTTAGAAGGTGTAGCCCTTAATGTTCGTGATTATTATGTATACCAACAGATCTAGGGGGTGTTAAGTCATCACAGTATATGGGTAGTAATAAAATAAAAAAGAATTGTGTGAACCAGTATTGAAGGAAGTTCTGGCTTGTATTTAACTGGACACAAATCTGATTTGTACGAACACTCTCAAATGATAATGGACTTTTTGAAGATGAGTGACACGATGAACTTGCATCTTTTCTTGTTTGGATCATGAGTAATTGGTACAAACCGTTAAAACAGCTATGACCGATCCCCTTCTGTACTGTTATTTGTTTTTGAAAAGCCGTCCGTTGCTGAACTTTGATTGGAGTTTTTCTCCTGGGTTCTTTGGAAATCGTACGTTTTTCATATATTCCTGGGAATAAATACGGAAATACACAAAATTATAAACTAAACGAAGCGTTAAATTTAGAATTCGAAGGTAGTATAGAAACATGCTATGTTTCATACTTGTTATGCAGAAAAAAAAATCTATGATTAATATAAAAATTCTGTTCTGTAATTCTGTCTGTATATATTTATAAAGATAGGGATAATATAAAATTATTCAGAAAATCATAGCTCAAGAAAGATACTTAACAAAATTATCTTAAATCAGAATTTGGCTGTGAAAAGAGGGTTTGTTTAAACACCAAACCTGCTATAATAATTTGTTGCCAATGCTTAAGATTTTTATGTATAAAACCGGCAATTTCAAAAATGAAAATAATTTATATATTTTATTTATATTTTTAAGTTCGATGTATAAAAGAATATAAATTGATTTTATGAAAAACCTTATTTTGTGTAATTATAATCATCAATTAAAAAGAACTAATTTTTAGAATTTAAAACTTAGGTGCATTTCTGGGAATAGTTCACATTCTCAGGATTACCCAGTAGCGAAAAATCAGAAACCCTTTCATGTTAGTTCCATGTGGATATTTGTGTGGGCGCTTTCCTCCCACTATTCTGACATAGCCTTTATATTCTTCCCGTAGGCGTGGGAGTTTGGAGAGGGAGGTGCTAACTAAGGTGTCGTCCTCGTCACTTGACCGAGGTTCGAAATTACAAGCTGCAACGACGATAGCCTTGTTTTTGCTTTTAAAATTAGTAAATAACAGTGCTATTTGTTATAACAAATGATCGTGATTCTTTCACAATATTATCACATTATTCTCTGAATTATTAATAATTCCTGAATATGTAATGATACATTTACAGTGATTTGTAAACGATTTTTCATAGGAATATGAAACAAATAAAATATTCTCATATTTCTTCTTAAATAGGAACTTGCTCCGAAAGCTAATTTCAGGCAAACTCAAATTGATTGGTAACTAAGATCAGAAAAAATAATGCTACATCTATTCGATTTAGTTTTGTTCTTATTCAGAAAATAAGTGGTCACGACCACGAACTCGAGGTGGAATTTTTACCATGTTGGTTTCTTTTCTTAATACAAAATAAGAAAATCACTTTAAAAATTTTTAGAGTATAATATAAATTGTTCAGTGACAAGATATTTATTAGTTCCAGGGCTTTTACAACTAGATAACAGAACAAGACTGAGTAATTAAAGTAACGTTCAACATTGCATTTTAAAATTGTACCCATATAAATAAATTCTATTTACTAACTGAATTAATAAATTCCAAAGTATTATATTTTCATTATATTTATTGGTATTTTTCCCTTGAGAATAATTTAGATTTTTCCTTAAGAAAATTATAGGTAAATAAAAGACATCCCCCCACACACACCAAATGTTTAAAAAAATCAATTAAATCTAGCATTTTTATCACTTTTCTCAGCTTTCCAGTAGAATTTCAAAATCTTTGTAGACATATTTTTCACAAAAATAATTTTTATTTTAAGAACAATGGAGATTGAAATATATGTATGTGTCTGTCTGTCTATATATATATTTCAAAATCTTAAAAAATATAAACACAGCTAGGAACTGCTTTTTAGTAGGTTAATTTATATGATTTTAAATAGAATCACGGTCAATCCACAGATTTTTCAAAATATAAGTAAAATTAGACATAGTGGCTAAAGTAATGGACTGCATTTTATCAATAATGATTCAACTTATAGTTAATTCTATTTAGAATCCAGTTGACAAGTATAATTTTAAAAAGTTTGAGAAAATTCTATCTTGAATTTAATAGTTTACAGGAACATAGACATGGAGAAAAGGAGCTTTTGAGTCATTTTTTAAACCAAAATTTTAAAGAAATATATGGATATTGAGGATAAAAACTGTTGTAGTTTTTCATTCACAAATTTCATTTCCATCTTTAAAACAGTTTTATTTCTAATGTGTACTTTTACAAGAGCTGAAACATATACATACATCAAAACAACTTTCTAATTCGGAAATATTGCATAGTGCTATACTGAGAATTCAAATTCAATTTCAGTCGTTTCCTGTTTAAACACAGCACAATGTGAATGATAAAATTACATTATACATAAATGCAAAAAACACATTGAGATATTTCTAAAATAAATAACCTTTATTCAATGGCAAACACAATTTTTAAATTCAACACCAATCAGTTTTACGGCTTTAACAAATTAAGACAAATGATACATATGTTAATTGATACACTCGCAAAATCATTGTTTGAAATAATTGTCATATATTTCAAAATAATGTTCCTTTACATTTTAATAAAAATGTATTGTGAAAAAAATTATTTCCAAACTAGTTTGAGTCATTGATATAATAATTTACAAGATAAAACTGTCATTATTTATATAACATAAAACACAAGTAAAATATAATTTTATAAATAATTTTTTAAGCAATGTATGTAAATAATAAAATATAGGAACATTTTTTATCAGTCACTCTTTTTAAAACAAAGTTACATCGATACTTTAAAAATTAATTTTTATTAATAAATATTTTTCTCCATTCATTATAAATGACTTATAAAGAGTATTTCAAACACATACTGGACATATGAATTTCATTCAAGTTCTAATAACACCTTACTCTTTCAGTTCTATAACACTAATTCAACAAAGAAATATTTATAAAAATCTCCAGAAAAAAAAATTATATTACAACAATAAAATAATTTATCCATTTGGAATACTGAAGGCTACAGCTATCAACACTGAACACATAGCATATTGATACACATATTAACTACATGGTTTTCCCCCTAATTATTAACTAGTCAGCTTTGTAATATAGTAAGTACAAGATCAAACACCAATATAGAAAAAGAAAAATTCTAAGTTACATATTTCAAATGAACCAGAATGGTATTAGCAAATCACAATGAAGTTGCAAACAACCAAATGTTACACAAGTTATATTTAGATAAAGAATATAACTTTTAATAAAAAAAATTTGTAAAATGGGGAGGGGGAGAGAATTAAATAAAAAAAAATATATATAATTATTTCTCCTCATATACAGTTTTCAACTACAAGCATAACATATTATTAAAACTCATTAATCCTAAATACTGAAATTAAATTACAATTTATGAATTATTTTTTTTAAATAGAAAAATTGCATTGTAAAAGAAAAAAAAAAAATTTTTTTTAAACTGTATGTTTTCAGAAAAAATATATTATAGTTTCCATAAAAAACAGTGTATGAGAAGTATATTCAATCAAACAAATACAACTCCTTTGATCGCATTTGTTTGACTGAGATGAATTTCTCAACACATTAATGCAAAAATTTATGTAAAAAAATGAAGTTATCTAATTTTATTTGAAGAAATATCGGAAAATTTCTAATTATGTATCAAAGATACATATTAAAAAAAATTAATTGATAATTTAAACTATATTATATGTTAAAAAACTAAAAATCATAAATCAATACAGATTGTGATTTATATATTATTTTTAACTAGAAATATCACAACTTACCATTAGTAATTTCCTCAGTATGCTAAGCAGATTATGTATTTGAAGAAAAAAACTCCTTTGGAGAACTCTATCCTTTTGGTCAATTTAATGCTTTTTTTCTATAAAATTATGCTTTAACTCTTTATGGTGCACTGGCTTCAAGGCACAACCACAGTCAAGATTTTTTTCATACATAAATTTTAGTGCAATTAAATCAAAACTAGCTTCAATAAAATCAGACTTAATCTTAACGGATGGCATCATTACAAAAAACTAAAGGTTTTATATCCCTAAAATATAACACTCTTCCAGTGCTTTTTTTTTTTTCCTACATCAGCAATTTATGACTTGTTTTAATATGAAAAATGAGAAATTATCCAGCAAAACTCATTGTTTGGATGTTGAATAATTTTAAAATATTCTGCAGCTGATGAAAACTTACATACATAGATTTTTTTACAAAATGTTTAGTGGTTGCAAGCCTGGATACTTAAAGCCTCATTTTTCTCACCCACAGTAGTAAATTAGTTTTGCAAGCGACTGCTCCAAACGCAGGAGTCAAAAAGGAAATAACTTGACCAGTCACATATTATAGACAAGTTATAAATACTCATATGGAGAGCCCAATCTGTTTTAATTTCTGAGCTTTCCTGTTTTAGAAAGCCTGCTTTTTTCTTGAGTTTCTTGACTATTGAAAAATTGTACAACATACTTTTTTTAATATACACTTTTCAATCTATACTTAATCATGCAAACCATATATTTTAGTCTATATTTTTTAATCACATCTATAAATTTATAGATAGAAAATTAAAATGCTTTGCAAAGTACTTGGTGCTTCTGAAGCATTAGCTCTGAGGAACTACTTCCAGATACAGAACTGCAAACAGAGAGTGATATTGTACATATTTGTCTTTTAAATATGAATATCTGATCCATCTGTAATTGTGAAGGAAAAAAAATGAAACCACATATCTGAAGGGGAAAAAAAAAAAAAGACTGAAAAATGTAGATCATTAAATGTTACCGAAAGAGGTTACATAATTTCTAAAATTTCATGTAAAATGAAAAATTTGTGGAAAATAAATTGTGCTACTTCAGAATAATTCACTAAAACTAATATGCATTATTTACATGATACTGTACTTTTTATTGCATTTAATTAAATAATAGAATGGATTTACTTACAATTATCTTCAAGCGATATGCGGAATACAAAGCAAGTTATTTCTCTTTTTAACACCTCAAAGCAAACCATTGGTGGACAATGATTGTGCCTTGCAACTTCCTCACGCCAAGATGATGGGACTGCTAATTTTTTTAAGCTGATTTTATTTATGTAAGGGTTCCCAGCATTAAATTTTACATACAGTTTTATAGATAGTTTTGATTAACACTGCACCCTTCAAAGGGTAAAATTAAAAAATATGATATAAAAGATAAAAAAAAAAAATGATACAAGGCAGTAGTAGAAGGAGACAAATGGTAGAAATTTTACAGAGAGGTTAAATTATTTAAGCAATATAACTACACTGACATTTTTAACAAGAATTTATATACAAAAAAAGTGATATTCAACAACATCTGTTTGAAATATTATGAAGCACATTTTAAGTACACTTTTTTTTTTTTTAATTTAAAAGACAAATAAATCACAGTAAAATTTTTGGTATTAAATTTCTTGGTTCTTTTTTTTTATTCAAATTCATGAATTGAATTATCTACATAAAAAATACTTACAGTTTCAAAATATAAGGTCTTGATTTTTCAGGAAAACATCTATATACACATACATGCATAATCCATACAAACATTAACCAGTATAACAAATTACAGAACAATAAAAAAAATCACAGATAAAATGTGTTTACAGATGCGAAAAACCTACGAACTCTGAAGGGGTATTTCTGTATTAGCCATCATTTCATTGAAGTTGTTAGAGTCGTTTAATGACTCGATATGGGCAATAACCAAATCTGAATTTTCAGTATGCAATTGAGCTGCATCTTCCTCCTCTGCAAGAACATTGCAATCAAAAGTGGCAGCAGCATTGGAAATATCATGTTCTGTCAACTGAACACCTATCTCAGTAGCTTCTTGAGGATTTTCATTACCCTGGTCAGCAGGCAGTACTAGAGCTGTTGTACCATCTTGTTGTTGAATGGTAAAATAGTATGGTTCACTCTCCATCTCATGACTAGTTGGCAACTGAATAGTGATAGTTTGCGTGCCATCAGAAGATGTTGTAGCAGATTGAGGTATGTTCACAGTAACACCAGGAGGAAGATTCATTGCACCTCCATCTTGGCTCATAGCATTGAGACAACTGTAAATTAACTGTGCAGCTGTCATGTTGCCAGGTAAAATGCCTTCTAGTTGCTGTAGAGCATTGTCAGTCAGTTGCATTTGCACTGGAGATTGGTCAGATGTTATGGGTTCTAACTGCATTTCAGTTTCAGGTTGTGGGAGATTAGCAGTTGCTTGTTCCAAGTTGTCTGATAGTCTCTTGTGATCTGACATATGGTTTAGGTAATTTTCTTTACTGACTGACTTAAAAGTGCAAAAAGTGCATGAATATAATCCGCCCAATCCAGGATGTTTATTTCTCAAATGTGTTTTGTATGAGATGGCCTAAAACAAGAAAAAATATTGAAGTACAAATTTTGGAAAGCAGTTTAAAAAATGCCCACAAAAATAGACTTTTAAGGTTAAATTATTGATAGCAAATAATTCAACAAGAAATAGAAAAAAAATTTATGAAGAACAAAAAATAAAAGTTTTCATAACATTAATATAGTTCTTTTAGTCCATGTAATAAAAATGATAACAGCCTTAAGCCTCTATCATTAAAATACTTTAATTTCTTGAAAATAGATAACTATTCAGACTAAATGGTTTTGAATGAATAGTAAAAGATTCGGATATTTCCAATGCATTATTGTTCAAATTAATAAATTCATATCTGAAAGTTACCTGCTTTACAGAATGTATGTCATATTAAATTCCAAAATTCAGGTTGAACATTAATGAGTTTTTATGAGGAAAATCATTGGTAGAAAATTGGAGAAAAATAATTATGGCTGCCATTGTAACTTAAAATAATTTAAGCATTTATATGCAAATTACTGAAAACGATTCATACTCAGTATTTCATTTTTGAAAACCATATGCATAACTTGTATTTATAAATTCAGTAAACACACTTTTATACATTCTATATTCAAAATGAACATGCATTTTAAATTTTCAATGAAGTTAATTTATGAATGAACTGTTATAATACATATATCTTCTATCCCAGCAAGTAAATACTGATGAATTGACAATCACTGATCAATAGTCTCATACAAAAATATGACATATATATTTTTCTACATTTAGAGAAAGAATAATAAAATATACAATTATTGCATAACATTTATTGGAGCCAATAATACAAATCTAGAGATTACAAGAATGTTTTAAAATGTATTGCAACAGCAAATAAATAAAAATTATAACATAAAATTTAAAGAGAACTCAATTATTTCAAATCTGAAAAAAATTCTTTAAGAGAGACACAAAAGCAATTTGAAACCATCATAAGAAAATATTAATCTTTTAATTCCAGTTTTCTAAATTAAATCAAAGCAATCAATAGGAATTTCAAACTATAAAAATCAAGTCAATAATGAGAAACATGAGAAAAAAGTGACTTACTTGAATACAAGCATAAGGACAATGGGGACATTTGTAAGGTTTATCCCCAGTATGTCTCATGCGATGCCTTCGCAAAGAATTGTGATCTCCAGTGCGGTAATCACAATGTTCACACAGAAAAGGTTTTTCCCCAGTATGCTGCCTCATATGCAATTCCAACATAGCTTTTCTTGCACTCAGATGACCACAGTATGAACAAATATATGGCTTTAATTTACTGTGAACAGCTTGCTGATGCTTTCTTAAGCACTTAGTATCTGAAAACTTACGACCACAGATATCACATTCTTGTTCACTGTACCATCTTTTTTCAGGAAGATTTTTACGATCCAAATGAATAACGATATGATTGCGAAGTTGGCTTATTTGTTTGAAGCCTTTGCCACATGTATCACAAACATAAGCTCTTTCGTCACTGTGAATTTTCTGGAAATAAAAAATACAATATTAATGAAAAAAAAAGCTGTTATAATCCAGTAATCAATAGTTAATGAATACATAGTCATTGTTATTGTCATTGGATAAATAAAAACATTTGAAATATAAAATAAGTACATTCATTACTACTTCATAGATATACTTTTCAAGCCCAGTAATATTACTGCAAACACACAAAAAATATATGTTATTGATGTTTCAGTTCATATAAATGCTATCATATTAAAATTGTTTTTATTGCCTTAAGAGATTTTAAAATAATTTTTTTAATTCAAAGTAATTTATAGATAGATCAAAAGCTTGAAAAATGAGACAGAAACACCATCACTTATTTGCCATAGTAGAAATTATTTTAAAAAACTTTCTAGTAAAACTACATATTGAATATTGAATTAAAAAAAAAATTAAGATTAGTAAAAAGAAAATTTTAATTAAAAATATGTAACAAATTTGTATTGATATCTAAATTTCAAAAAACAAATGATAATGGTTGCAATGAAGTTTAAATATTTTAATTAAATTAATTTTTCTAAGAAACATGGAAATATTAGAAAATTTTATTCCTGTATTCACTTTCAATTTTAAAAAAAATCACATTATAAATACATAAAGCTTGCGTCTTTGATACATGAATCAATTAAATAATTTTGATAATCTTTCATTAATATGCCTTACGATGACATTGAACTTTTCAAGAAAAACTATTGCATTGGCAGAGGAATGAGCATTGCTGTCATGAGATTTAGAATTTTCTAAAATAATAACAGGTTTATTTTAATGTCAAATCCAAAGACAGAACAATATAAATTTTACATTTAATTCCATACTCTTTTTTTTTACATTATTTTCATATAAATAAATATAATACCTATACTTATGCAACAAAAATGTTACAAACCATGATTGTATTTATAGTAAAATAAGAGATTTCTGAAATTTTACAATAATTCTTAATAATTTACGAAAAATGTCGAGTGTAGCTAATCATTATATACACCCATCCCTCGATTTACACGGTGCTCGATATACACGTTTTCGATTTACATTGTTTTTTAAATTCAAATTAAAAAAATTGTCAAACTGTCAAATTCCGCATAATTTTAATTCATTGATTTGGTAACATTTGGTTTTTCATACAAAAATTTTAATTTTCGCTTTACACGGTTTTCTCAGGAACCAATTAACCGTGTAAATCGAGGGACAGGTGTACTTAGTAATTTGATTATGTCAAGTGTAGCTAATCATTTTATACTTTGACTGAGGTTGATGGATAAAAAATGATAACATTGCTTAAAGAAATACTTCCTATTGATAACAAAACTCATTAACTACACATCTAAAAAATTATTCAAAAATTTTCTACCCTAACATTTTCTAAAAAGGACAAAACATATAACTTTTACAAACAATTATGTTCACTCTGATGTCTCTATTTGAATACATCATTTTTCAACAACTAAGCTTTGTAAAAATTGAAGGGGGAGGGGGTATCATTTCGCTATTTTTTTATATAAATATTATCCCTACCAAACAATAACATCTTAGTAGCTAAATCAATCTGGACACTAGCTGTAATTATCCAATATGCAAGTAGGATCTCTCATCACTCCCAAGAACAACTGACTAAGAGTTCTAACCTCATATTTTATTCATCTTACCTTTTAATATTTTTTGAAATTTTGTTTAAGTTACTTAATAACATAGCTATGATGAAAAGGTACATGCTGTAACAGCATAGAAACATTGCATATAATTATGAACTTTCACTTTGACCTTGACATTTCTAAAAATTGAGTTCCTGATCACTTAAGTGTGTGGGAAACAAATATAGTTGAACCCTATTAACATGTAAATGTGCTTTACACACATTTTTGCAATGACTCTTGATAAGCAATCACTGGTAATATCACTCCTAAACATTGTAGTGTCACATAATTGTTATTTTTTCTTTTTATGAAATTCAGATTGTGTTAAGAGCAGGCTTTAACCTTTTACACACCAAATTATAATGCAAGGATAATGAAAACTATTGATTAAAATTAAATTAAAACTAAAATATAAAATTTTTATGAAATTAATAATGAAAAAAAAAATACATGATTTACATGTTCCAGACATGGAACATTGGTGGGAAACACTTAGTTTTTTTCATAAAATATAATTAATTACCAAATTTCAATAGAACAAGATAAAAAATTTTGAAAACTAGATATCAACCAATGTTTAGAAGCAAAAAGCAGTTTTGGAATCTATCTAGATATGGCTTTTGCTGCTAGAGGAATTTTACATTCATATTCGCACAAAACTACTACAACAGAACTTTCACATTTCAGTTTTCAAAAAGAAGTAACTTAGTGTCTGCTTCACTTGAGGCCTAAATTCTATTCTATTCCTTGACCACATGCATATCACTCTGAATCTTTGAGGCAATCATATGCACATTATCTTGTGTCTTCAAAACAAATACATTAAGCTGTATGCCAGAAGAATGCCCAAAGAAAAAAAATGTTTTGGGTGTGAAAAAAAGATTGCATGAAAAATGCTTTCCTAATTACCATATATAGTATGGGGGGGATTAAATCATATAAGTCTTATGAAATATTAGTAACTATTTGAATAACTATTTTTTCTATTCTCATAACTATTTGATATATTCTGATATGTTTCAGAAAGTCTGACAAATTGACTTTTCCTATTCCCTCAATGTACATTTTTATACGATGTGACTAAAAAGCATCAGACACACACAGTTCTCTATCCCTTCTTCCCCCCCCCTCCTACAAAACCTCTTCATTTTATAGACAAGTTGCTATAGTTACTGCATCACTAGCCATCCAACAAAAATTGTAAATAACTAGACCATCACTTTGGTATTCAAAATTTCCTCTAGACCAATTTGAAGCCTCTTTTGGTGATTTGAGGAGCATCTCTTCCAGTACAAAAGTCCCAAATTGTTTCAGTAGCTTTGAGATCATTTTCAAATAATACAGTCAATAATTTGTGCTAAGATTAAAAGTTGTCAAAAAAAATTTCATGTTTTTCTGGATTTTCAACATTACATATAAGTTCCCATACAACTCAAGATCCAAGGACTTTCAATTTCTAAACTTTTCCCATGGTAAATTCTCAAAATATTATGGATAACAGTTTGAACACAACATTCATATTTTGAAACCAAATCATATTGGTTTACCTTGGATAAATATTTTAGCAGAATGACCGTAATAAGATACCATTGATTTGTCAATACTTAATTTAGAATGAGATACCAAACAGCTTAAATTCCTCCCCCCATCCTTAATTCTTCATAAAAGGGAGAAACTTTTCCTATTTTATCTCCTATATATAATGCCAATGCATTATTATCTATAATATGAAAATTTTCTTTTACTTTTCTAAATATAATTCTAGACATTAATGCAGTAACAATTAGGACAGATAGATTTTCTTGCCTACTGTAGTGTAAATCTTATCCAGGTACTTGGTGGTATTCACAAAACAACAATAATTCAAAAACCTGACCAGCATCATTTTCCTCTCCATATCAAACCTCTCCTTTTTATAATACATAAAGAGCAGTCATATTCTCTAAACACAGTAGATATTCAACTAGCATGAATTTGCGAAAATTTTCAATTGAAGTTAAGGTTATCAATTCAGGAAAAATTTACATTAAAACATTAAAAAACGTACAATATGAATAAGTTATTTCATCAGAAAAATAGTAAATGAATCATTGCTTTTTCCCTTGCTTCACCTTTTCACTTTAAAACTGCAAATAATAACATTCCATTATTATTTGCAGTTTTAAAAAATGAAAAATTAAGACACCCTTAATAACTTTCTAGATTCTTATTACACCTGGAGAAATTTGATATCATAGTAAACAGCAGAAAGATAACTAGATTATGAAATTAATAGATAACCAAACATAATCTCTAAAAAAAAATTTGTTACTGATTTTTCTTACTGAATTAGTAACGATGGTTTTAAATAATATATGCTCCAAACCCTATATTTTAATTTGACCATTAATTCATATAATATTTCAAGAGGAAAGGACCTTTAAGGACCATATGTTTGAATATTTCACATAAACTAGTCATATTTTACCTGTGTATGAACATCACCAATTTATCCAGTATTATAACAATTTCATATTATAAATAAGTACATAGCCCTATGATGCTGGTTTTTTTAATTCTAAGTTTAAATAATTCGAGATAAAAACCAACGTTTTTAAAAACAATGTTTTTATATAATGACAAGGTATATTAATTATTATACATTAAATTCTAAACAAACAAGTGATGAACACATGAAAAAATTTAATTATAATTTCAATTTAATCAATCACTTATTGAATATTTTTTACTGAAAAATTTTACAGCGCATACAAGCATTTTCTTCTTAGTTTCTAAATAATTTTGGATTACCAGATCTAACAGTGTGGAGGTGAGGTGAGGTGAGGTGAGGCTAATTTGAGTATGATTGGCTAAGTGTAGATAAATCTACATGTATTACACGTCATACTCTTCTAGACCCAAAAACGTGGACAAAACACAAACGAACTTTACTAAAAAATTACGAATGGAGCAAATAAAAGTTATGCATCTAATAATTTTTACTAATTCATGATTTAGAGTCAACATGCCAATCATTTAAATTCTACTTTCTTAGTACTTCTGAAATGCTGTACATCAAATTCTAGAAAACATAATTTTTAACTTTAAAATTTACTTAAAATGACACATTTGTGAACGTATTAAAAAATTCATAATATAAAACCAAAACAGGCATTTGAAAATTTGTAAGTCATTCTATTAAAACTGGGAACCAGAATTCAGAAAAAATTATTGTGATATGATATGGTGCCAAATATTGGAAACTTTCTTTCTTGCGAATGATTACTGACTTAAAGTCAGCAACCCTTACTATCTCGGAGATAGTAAAGGGGAGATACTATCTCCCCTTTGTGAGTAGAAAAGTTTTACGATACCCCATGTGGCATAAGTGGAAATCCCGGTGTTTCCTGGGGGGGGGAATTTTTTTCCCTCAATCCAAGCGCCAAGGGGAAAGGATATTTTGACATTAAAATTATTGAAATATTAGTTAAAACTTGTTGTAAATATCTAAATATTGCATTGTTAGGCAAGTAAGAATGATTCCCAAAGTTTCAAAGTTCTAGCTTGATGGGAAGTTGGTTAAATTAACAATCGAAAATTTGATGACACACACTTACACACCAAGTGAAATTAAGAAAAATGTTTTAAAATGAATATTTCCTGAACTCTCAGAAGAAATCGTATGAAATTTCATTGTAAGCATCTTAATATAGTAAAGTAATAAAATTTTACATCGTCAAAATGTTTTGAGACGATCAAATTAATAATTGGGATAATTGATTCTTAAAACCATCATAAACTCAAACTTTCAAGTAGAATTTTACAAAATTTAAGATTTAACTTGTTTCAAGATGAAAAATCAGGTATGTGACAAAAACATTGGCATCAGTTATGCGAAAATTCTTTTTTAGAAGTTAATTCACTACATTAAAACCAAGTTAATTAACTTATTTACATTAAAATTTAATTCTTATTAAGTAATTCAGAACGACAAATTTTGTTCAATATGATTAAAACTGCCAAAAAGTTTTTAAGACTTTTTTTACTGTACTTTAGATCTTAACTAATATCAAGCATTAAAATTTTTCGTGAATTTCCTCTAAAATTTTTAAATATATAATTTAAGGAGATTCTAAAAAATATATTTAAAAATAATATGGCATATTTATAAGAATGAATAGGAAAATATACACTTTAAATATAAAAAAAAATAATAAAGGTTATTAAGCAAGTTCAATATTGAAAAGGCTCGAAACTTTCAAAAATTATTTTTGATTCATATAATATAACTTTTAAAACCTTTCTAGAATCATAAAATTAGACCAAGAAAGTATCATTTATATTTACCCTGTGGTTATCAAGTTTGAAGAAGCTGAAAGTTTTGTAGGGGCATTCAGTGCAGGAATGCAGATCTATATCAATTGTATGCTCCCTCCACAAATGCATAGCAAGTCCACGCCAATGATCATGTTCTTCACGACATTCAGGACACATAAATGGCTTTCCAACAGTAGAATGACTACTATAGTGATAGTTTAGGTTGGAATCGGATGTAAATCTATGGCCACATCCACTTCGAGTGCATCTAAAAACAAAGGAATGGGTGCAATTATTACTTAATAAAACACATGATCTCCTTACATCTTTATTTGCTAGTAAATTATGTCCCAGTATTATTCTAGCAATTTTGATACGAAGCATGATCTTTAAAAATAAACTGGACAAATATACATTAAAAAAAATTCAAACTGAAAAATATTTTCTTTAAAATACATGGAACATTGCAAAAATTTGAAAATACTGATATTAAATGTTTGATATATTTAAGCTAGTTTTTTAATAATAAATAAATGAAAATTAAACCTACAATTTAATGATTTTGACATGACACTGACAAATCAGCTTTTTTAAAAAGGAATTTTAAGAAAGTTTAATCATAAGAAATGCAAGTAAAATTTCTTGAATTAATTATAAGATAATTTATTTTACACTTTCAGTTATTTCTCTGTATTTTTACCTTAAGAACACAAAAAGTACACAGTCTTATTAATGAAATATAAATATTTAAACAAAAATTTTGTTACCACATTTTCAAAAACTTTAATAAAATTTTATGTTAATTTTTTACCAATTCACATATACTCTTATACCAAATTATGTAAAAGATTCAATAAATCTTGAAATCTAACCACAAAATACGATAAGTAAAAATCTAAGATTAAGATTTTTACTGCAATTTTTTAATAATATATTGAAATATTTATTGTGTCTATAATTATATTTTTGTGTGAAGTTTTTAGTCATGTAACTTTTTTTTGTGTGAAGTTTTTAGTCATCAACTTTGCCAAGTTGAGTCAACAGATTTTTTTCATAATTCTGGCCCAATTTTTGGCAAATCTGTATTTTGTAGTCCAATTCCTGTGCAGAAGTACCACTCAGTAGGCAATAGTCAGTACCATCTGAAATTAATGTATGCACATGTGCATATTGAAGCTGGCTACCAAAGGAGGATAAAAAATTAACAATTTGAACTACGTTTTACGTAGGAAAAACAGGGATGAACACAAGAATAAAGACTAGAGAAATCAATAACATTTGGAGGGTCCCAATACTGTGCCTGAACAAACAATGCAAAACTGGTATAAACATTTCAAGGAATCACAAGTAGGATCAACAATCACAACTGTCTTTTGAAATAATGAACATGTGCTTGAAGTCATAAACTGCAGCCACATCACAGTACCAGTGTATTAGTGACAGAACTTGGGCCTTCCCAAAACATAATCAATCGACACATCCACCAATTCAGAATTGTAAACAGACACGGTTGAAAAGTTTCGCATGAATTCAACCCCATATCAGTAACTACAATGTATAAAAATGTTGCTTTTCGTACCTGAAATTATTGATTTCATCAAATTAATTTCTGGAATCCAGACAAAAAGGGAAATAATGATGCATCCTGATCTCCTAATATCAATTGTTTTTTTTTAGAAGGAGGTCAGAACATAATGTCATAGGTGTTTGGTGGAAGTCACTTTGTGGATGCTGAACTTTGTACTAGACAACTGCAAAGGATATGCAACATTCTGAAGACCAGGTATATCCAGCTCTAATTAACAGAAAGCATACACTCCTGCAGGAGAACAATACTCCAGCACAAAACGCCTGACTAAACTCTGAAAACTCAAAGGTATCAAAGTATGGTGTCTTCAGCCCTAACCTTGTATTGTACAATTACCATCTTTTCCAATACATGGCTCACTTTCAGCATGAGTGATGATTCCTTAACGTTACAAATGTTAAGAACATTTGCAGCAAGTTCTTCACTTCCAAGCCAGCCAAGTGGTCTTTTTACACAACAATGGTAACAGACCATCTAGCATGAAAGAAATTACTTTAGGGGAATAAATTATTTTGGATATGTTTTTCTAGAGCCTTTATTTTCTAGGCGTGAATTTAATTTTATTCACCTTTTACAATTATTAATGTAATTGTAAAAGGTGTTTAAAAGTGTAACAATATGCAAAGCTAGTTAAAAATAAATAAAAGGATAAAGTGAATTTATATTTGCATTTTTTCAGTAACATAAAAAACAATCAACAAAATGAGCATTAATACTAATATACAGAATATTTTGTCATATATATATATATATATAAAGCTTAATACTATTCAATAAATCCTGTTCAACTGAAATATAAACTGATCTTTGTAAATTTACCATATTGTGTGCTGGGACAATATACACTATGCTACCAATCTGGGGAAAATAAACAATTACAACAATCCTGACAACTATCATAATGTAATTTACACAGAATAAAAATGGATATTAGTTCTTAATTGCATTAATTATATCTGTCATCTAATGGAAAAAATGAGAAAGGCATACATCCAACAAAAGGTTTGAAATACAGTGAAAAAACAGTTTAACTATTGTTATTTGCAGATATTACATTGTTTGAATTATACAAACAGTTCCCCAATTCAAGAAAATGAAGTCTATGGATATATGAAGGCTTTAAAAGAGGTGTCCCAACAGAGCAGAAAAGAAGTCACCATATTCAAAAAAAAAAAAAAAAAAACTCGATTTATTGAGAACAAAATTGAATGTTCGTGCTAGCAAAGATTTTTTTTTTTTTTTAAATTGCAGAAATTTTTGACATCAAATAAACTTGATATTAATGGTTCTTATTAAGACATAAGAACCATTTCTGAAGAGCACTTATCCCAGCTAATTACCTGGTTTCAAAAATACTTTCAAAATGAAAATTTTGATAAGTTTGCATGGATTCAAGATCCATTTGACACTAGTCATATATCTGAATTTATTTCTGCAGTAGAAAATCTTATCACCTTATCTTGTGACAAGGGATTGAGGGCAAAATTTTGTAGTGTGAAACTGACAGTATTTTAGATTTCAATAAAATATGAATACCTCCTTCTAAGTGATAAAAACTCATTGAATTGTAATTCCATTTTCGACATCATATTTGTGTGAAGCTTGTGTTTTTAGTGGTCACCATGATAATGAACAAATATCAAAATGGGAAAAGAAATGAGTAGCAGTAATTCCAAGATTTGAAAAATTTTAATGAGTTGACTCAAATATTTTGAGAATCACTGATCTAGTATTAGTCAAGAATTTGCCAAAAAACTAAATTATGATATTATCAATGAATTTGCTATATAACATGCATGAAAATAAAAAAAAAATCACATAATACACTTTTTCTAATAAGTCATAGGCAAAATTGTATTTCTTAAGTGTGTGAAGCAATTAATTTTATTAAAATTATCAATTTTTTTTACATAGATATATAATAATTTTATTAAATAATTTAATTTTTATCACTTTCATTTTTCCTATTATTATAAGAATTTTTTCACAATGTAATAAACAGAACACACAATATAAAATATATTTTATTACACAAAATTTATTTTAAATCCCCACAAATTAACTTTGCACCAGCTCCTAATTTTATTCTGGCTGACCCTGATCATTTAATTTCATGAACAATATCAAGAAATTTAAAATATTTAAGTAATGTTTTCCTATTTATATTTTAATTTTTAAACAGGAAATCACGCATTCAATAAAATGCTGTTCAACACTTTTACTTTGGATGTATATTAGGTCTTAGCTAGCAGTCATGTAATACATACCATGAAAGAAGTTCTACTGTGAGTGAGTGAGTGAATGTAGTTTATTGGCACAAGAGCCAGATATGGCTATGCTGCGCCAAACAAGATTAAACTGTGGTCCAGACGTGAAGTTGAAAAAAGATAAGAAGCGGTTGACAAGGAGGGTCGAAAACAGAGAAGGATTGCTAGGGTATCCCGGGAATACATCACCCGTGTTTGCCAAAGAGAGTAAACCCCATGGGAAAGAAAAAGATCACTAAGGTGCCTCGGGGTCATGATGCCTGTACTTACCAAGGAAGGCAAGTCCCTGAGGTCCCTTGATATAATCCCCAGGGGCAGGGTGCCCAGCTATACCCCCAGATGCTGGGTACTCATTTTAGTCGCCTCTTACAACATGCATGAGCTACAGTGTGACCATTCTGTCTTTCCCAGTCACCACACGGGTCGAAGTTCTACTGGTATAAATGATTATCTGTATATTGTCTGCTATTCTTATCAATAAGCTTTATTAGCAATAGAGTTTACATTTCCCAATAGATAAAATTCAATAATATAGAAACCAATTTATATGATAAATGAATAACTTATATTCTTAAAAGACTGTCTAATAACATTCAATATTATAACAGTTTCATTTTCATATTTATATTCATTTTACTAATAGTTAATTAAATATTGAAAGCTATTAAATTAAACAGAATTTTTTATAACCATAACATTCTGATATGCATCTTAAACTATTCAGCAATAAGAACAAGTAAAGAAATGGAAAATTTTCCAAAATATAAATTTATGAATGAATTGTGGAAGTATATGAATGAATAATTCATGAAGATGGATGAACTGAACTGCATTAATACTTCACAATTCAAAGTTTAATTCAATTATTCTAATCATAAACAGAAAAATATGAAACTAAGTTAGGAGGAAATAAAATTCCATAGCATGTGAGAAGTATACCAGCAAAGAAAATTAATTTCAATGAAATTTCTGGATTTCAAATTAAACTACAAATTCCATTAAAAAAACAAAAATATGAGTGTTTCCCATTAAAGTTACAAATAATTTCTAGAGCGTCTTACAGAAAATAAACAGCAAATTTTTCAACTGAATTAACAGAATGCAACTCTAGTGTATATTTAAAATAAAAAGAATAGAACTTTTAAGTTTTGCAACATCAAAATGTGTTCGAAGATATTTTTTTTTTTTTTTAAATTCAATTTCCTACAAGTCTGGTTTTAAATGGCTAAAGAATACTAAGCAAAATTCATAGAAATGCCAAGCAAAATTATTAGAAGATATTTTTAAAAATTGAAATGATAAACTTTAGAAATGTCCTTAAAAAAGAAATACCAGAAAGAAAAGAAAAACATAACAAGAAGAAAACATTTTAAGTTATATTTTTGAAAAAGTGATTTATTTGGATAATAAATTGTACTTAATTATGTTTTTTAAAGAGTTTTCCTATGTTCATTTACAGTTAATCAGATTGTAAATAATATCTTATTCCCACATAATTTATAAAAAAACATCATGCACATTAAGCAATAAGTAATGTTTTACATTATATATATAGCAAAGATGCCATTACAATAACAACAGAATGCTTGACAATTTTTTTAAGATAAAAATGCATTTAATAATTTCAAATTAGTAAAATTATTCCTTCAAAAAGCAGTTTCCAAATGGAAGAAAATTATGAATCTACTCTTTTCAATATCCCATATTTAAACACAGATTAAAATCTTCGTTTCATTAAAACTATTAATATATAATGTTATTTGATGATATACCTATGCTATTACACTAGCTAATTTATAAATGATAAACAAAATAACAAAAAAAAAACTTAGAAAATACATTACATTAAATAACTAAGTGTTTTATTGTTATATATATCAATCACAATAATTGTGTACCATTTTTTTCAATTTCTTACCAACCACATTTCTCAATATTTCCAAAATACATTTATGAATTCAAAAATCTAATTCTACACATTTCTTCACTGTTTTGAGTGGAAGAAGGAAGACAAAACAATACTTATTTAGCATTTTTTCCTTCAAGAGGATGTTTATACACTTAACATTAATTTATATACATTTTTACCTGAATGCTCGGTCATTCACATAACCAGTCCTTAATTTTCTTTTGATGCAGCAATCTAATTCATCCTCCAAATTTTTGAATAATGTAGTTCTTTTCTTTTTAGTAGGTTCCTTTGAATTAGCTTCTTTTTTAACTTCCTTTTTAGGTTGATTTGCATCAACTTTTCGTTGGCGGGTTCTCGGTCGTCCACGTTTTCGAGATGGTTTCTCATTATCTTGTGCAAGTTTTAAATTATGATCCTTAAAAAAAAAATAACAGAACATTTAAAAAAAACATAGGTATTTTTAAAAAAAGAATTTATCAAAAGGCACAACTGAAGACAAACTAATTATTAAAACAATAAAATTCTTAGGTACAAGTGGATTTTAGATGAAACAAATATAATGTATTAATTAACCAGAAATTAAGCACTAATTTTAAAATCTTCATAAAACTTTTCTTTTTTCCAAATTATATACATAAATTTTTAATTTAATATTACTAGTAATTTTTAAATTTGGAGCAATATAACAGTTACTTATATAAAATCCAATTGACATCCCATCAATTCCAATCAAGCTTATAGCAATCATTTCAGCAGAAAAAAATCCCTCATCCCATTCATATAACAAATAGGTGTTCTTAACTGCGAATTTGATACCACGTAAATTTGTCCATTCACACTCCTATGTTTCTGTTACACCATTTAACCACATATCACAGTCTTCCAATTTTTTGTGTATGCAGACATCTTCACGGAGATCCAAAAGTTATATTGCTGGTTAAATACAAAATGCTTCAGTTTTTGCAACTTAGTTTTAATTCTTAATTCTTCAGTTCAATCAGCTGCAAGCCCCAAAAAATCATGGATCCTTAAATATTTACTTAGATTGCTTGAAAAAGGGTAGTAGCTACTCTATCAGGAACACTACCTATGAAACAGTCAATTGTTCTCCATGCAAATTCAAATTCCCCAAATGTCAGCTGCTTAGGGAATATTTATCGTTCCTACATCATTTTATTAATAATTTTCATTGATCTATACAGTGAGATGAAGAATTCAATTTTGTCTACCGCACAGATAAAATCTGTGTATGAATACCACTCTCAGATAATTGTTTGTCTATCACCATCTTGTAACTCAAATCTAATTATTCCTCTCCAAATAGAATAGTAGTTTTCTTTATGCTAACTGTAAATAAATCTAAGTATGGACAAAAATGGAAAACTAAAGCCTTTTTAACCACATTCCTTTCAGTGAGGATTCTGCTAGAATCTTTAAAGTCACAAAACCATTGTTCATCCATTTTTATGTATTCGTTATGTAAAGGCATGTCAACGAACAGATTGGTGTTCGTTGACATGCCTTTTATATGCCAAGATTCCATACTTTTAAAAAAATTTCTATTACATTCTGTTCTGTAAAAGGCAGGCCTTGAATTTTATTAATTTTTTTTCCAAAATGTGAGGTGAAAAACAGAAAAGGGATTAAATTCATTTTAAATGACAACTAAACATGATCACATAAAACCATATATTTAAAATCACAGTATAATGGCAAATAGTAAAAAAACATGTTTGATTTCACACTTTTCCTTTTGGCGGCATATCAAATCCTTTAGCAACACTTTCTATTTTTGGAAGATTGTCCCATTGTTTGCCAGGTTTTTCTGATTTTGCAAAAATGGTTAAATAGATTTTAGAGAAGTGTCAATTAAAATGTAAGAAAATTACAGTTTTTCATATCAGATGGAAAATAATCAAGATATTTTAAAGTTACAACCATCCAAAATACAAAAGAGAAATCAATAGTCAACTTCATGCTTTTCTCTTAAATTTAGAAATGAAATTTAAATAAATGAGGATAAATATACAATACATTTTTTAATAGTTTAAAATTCCAAAAATAAAGTTCATTTAATACTAAAATTAATATAATGTACAATCTATAATATATTTATACATAGGAAAACAGCATTCAATCAATCTAACTGAATGTTTTCACATCAAAATGATAAACTACATTTTAATAATAACATATCAATCTTTTACGTAAAATTGTTTCATTTTGTCATTTTTGCCTTCAAAAGCAATTTCGAATCACATCCGTGCAGGAAATTGCCCAATTTAAACTGACAAAATAACTGTCAGTATTTCTTTAAAAAACTATAGTTCACATAAAACAAAGCAATATCAAAAAACCAACTATAATGAGAAAAATTTTTACCATGTTTCTTCAGGATAAGACAATCTTCAAATAAGACGAATAAATTTCTTTCAAAATTATATAGTTTTAGCACATATCTGCCCCATTAAACGACCCACAAACTATCAATGGTCTTTTAATTTAGTTTAGATTAGTAATCCTCATCTCGAACAAGTTTAATATTCTTGTATGTGGCAACACTGCCTATAGTAGCACATGACGAATCGTGAACTTGCATGTAACTTTAATAAGTTAGTTTCATGGGATATAGAGCAATAAAGGCTTTTGTTGTAGGTTGTTTGGACCAACAATTTGTAATATGAGTGCAAAATTCACAATGTGCAGCCTATTCATGGAACGTATAAATAGAAGGTAACACGAAGGAACACTAGATAAATCATAAAACAGACTAAAGAATCAAACAACTGAGGGGCAGCAAAGGCTTTTTGATATAATAAAAAAGATAGTAAGAGATTGGAGACAGAATGAGAATGCTATTAAAAAATGCCAATAAAAAAAATGTTCTTTTGATAAGTCTTAATGAACAACCATTCACACATATTTTAGTTGTTTGCAAATGAAATTTCTTAACAGTTCAGATTTTCTTCAAAAACAAGACACAAATTTACACACATTTTTAGATGAGAAATATTCTAATATGAACAGAAATTAATGAAATTATAAAACATTTATCTGCTTATCTTACTGTCCCCTTAAAATTTATATAAATATGCCATTTTTCATACTTGCATGTAGAAATTGTTTAGAACTATTTAAAGAAAACAATATATGATGTGATGTGACATGATTGTTTATTAACATCTCACTGAGGAGCAACACAAGAGCTTTTGACAACAGACCTCAGGATTTTGAGTCTCAGTAAAGTGACAAGGACAATACTTGAGCTGGCACCAGCCTATCCAAACTTCCACACTACGCCAGTGGGAGAGCTTGGATCCTCAACAGACTTAATAACAGTCCTTTAATGGCATCAAGGTTCTACCAGAAGAGGAACAGCTTGCAAGGCATATTCAGAAAATAACATCACACAATAAGTAACACATCGATCAATAACTCCCGAGACTAACCCAGAGATGGCGCTCGTAGTAAACCAGTAACCAGGTCTTTCTAGAGTACTAATCTTTGCTTGAAAAGTGTCAAAATTTTAAGTCGATCGGACCAGGAAAAAGGTTTTTTGAAGTGAAGTGAAAAAGTTTTTTTCCAAGCGGGTGCCGCGATTGCTTTCGATGGAGCAACGAGTCGATGATTCAGAAAGCTGTTTATCGCTGTTTACTCGCAACAAAAAAGATTTCTTGCGAAAAAAAGAAAAGAAAAATTTTTGGGGGAAAAAAAAAAAGATTTGGAAAAGCGTTGGAAAGATTGTATCACCCTAAAAGGTGATTAACAAAAGGTGTTATGTTGATGAATAAAAAAAAATTTTGCAAAAAAAATGTTGTTTTCAATTTTAGACTCGGGAGTTATTGATCGATGTGTTACAAGAACCAAAGCAGAATTCTTATGTTAATACAAGAAATATAATTAGGTCAGACCATTGAAGTGGGCATGGGCCAATCCAAAACAAGACAGAGAATAAAAAGCAACAGTAAGTTGATGTAGTCTCCTTTCAAGAACAGAAAAAAACTTGACAAGAAACAAAAATTGCACACAAATTACCACAAGATTTTGACTGTTTGAAAAATCAAGAGTTTTCACAAATCGACTCCTTAAGTACAGAATTGAACCCATATGATAAGTTACTCAACAACAAAAGTAAATATGTACTTGTAAAGCTATTTGGCTCAGTTGAGGAATGCGAGGATTTTGCAGGATTTGAATTACATAGTGAGAGATTGGTTTTTATTTTGTAATGATTTTAATTTATATAAATTTCAATCTAATTTTTTTTGTACCTGTCCTTATAAAGATGACCCCAGATTTTAGGGTCCCTCTCTATAGAAGGACATTATAAAGATGACTTTTTTATGATTTTATTATCATCTTATCTGGGAAAATATTTGCATACAGTAAATGCCAAGATGCTTTAGAAGGGTATACATGCAAATAGATTTGAAGAGAAATTAAACAATATAATGTATTACAACAAAACACATAAAAAAGAAAAAGAATTTAAAAGTTTTAAACTCAACAAATATATAAAATTTATGAATGAATTTATGAAAAATATACATGGCTTTCACATACGAAAAAAATAAAAGTAAGTGCTTACATATATCATGTGTTGTTTACACTCTTCCAAAGAAGCAAATCCATCACTACATTGCCCACAGAGAAAGATGTGTCTTTCATTTAAAGGAGAAGTTGGTGAATTTAAAATTTCATTATCTACATCCATTTTATGACTGATCACAGTGATTGATTCTTCAGCAGTTTCTTCGGATGTTATTTTACATGAATCAGTATCTAGTGTAACAACTTTTTCACAAGTGATAGTATCTTTAGAATCTATGACAGATTCTTCAGTTTCTTCATTATCCAAGCATTCTAAATGAGATTAAATAATATTAGTTAACTATTCAATGCTAATATTTGACAAACAAGTAAATTTAATTTATATTAAATTAAATTCAATGTCACATAATTAAACCAATAATTTATATAATTCAAACATACTTAAGATATTCATTGTAAAATGAAGAGTTAGTAATAAAAAAAATTTAATCTAAGATTGTTCAAAATATTAAGATATCAAATGTATCTAAATTTGAGAACTTAAGATTTAAAAAAATTTAGGTATTTGCAATTAACATTAAAAAATCATGTTAAAGAAATTTTAGAATGAAAATAAGTACAGCAAAATAAATCATTAGAAATCAGAAAATACATTTCAGAAAATGCATTGTGTTATTGTTTTTTTTTGAGCCTTTTTTTTTTGCAACAATTACTTCACCACAACACATTGTGATTGTTTATTAACATCACATTGAGAAGTAAATAGAGGGCTATTGGTGACAAACCTCATAATTTTGAACATTAGTTAAGTCAAGTGACATGTTGCAGTATTCGAATTACAATTATTTAAGAAGTTTCCTAATAAGTCAGCTACTGATACAAAACATGTTTTTGACTACAAATTTTTTTAGCTTAATTCAGTATGACAAAAAAAAATATATTTTTGACAGCTTGAATGTATATTTACAATTAAATATTTTTTTCTAGCACTGAATAATTTACCAAAGGAAATTTAACCAACTTTTTTTAGAACTTCATTCACCTTCCCTTAAAATCTGAACGTTGTGTTTCATTTCCTACAAAAGGGAAGTGCTTTGTTCACAAATAAAAGATGGAATACATCTTTGGCATTTACATCATAATTTAATCTCCTTCTCACCGTATAATTGGCATGGACTATGATGGGTCACACACAAATAAGAGCAAGTAGATTGATTGATTATTAATATCACAATGAGAAGCAACATGAAAGCTATTTGCTCACAGCCAATAGGGTCTAAGGCTCAAAATCATGAGCCTTTTAAGCCTAGGTAAAAAGAAGAGGATGGCACCCTCTCCAGAATTCCACACCAAGTTATAGGGACCATTTGGGACTTTTACAGAATTAACATGCAACAGTCCTACTACATAGTGGGTCTTTTGTGGTATCAAGGCGCAAAATCATGATTCAACAAAAACAATGCTGGCTGCAAGTCACCATGACTATGAGGCTAACACAGCCGCCATTAACAAAACAAAAACATATGCATTAAAGTAGAATTAATAGGACAAGGTAAATGAAATGTATTGACCTCTGAATAAAACTGGCATGGCTTTAATTGATATTAATTAAATTTTACCATCCAATTGATTTCAAAATATTTTAACAGTTTCAAAACTGTCTTTTACACTTTTTAAACACTCGTATTTACAATATAGAGCAACAAAAAGAAGTAAGAAGAAAAAGGAAAGAGATAATGCAAATATAATGCAAACATTTTCAAAATTAATTTAATAAACAAATTTTGGAGTTTTAACATTTCAAGTTAAGGAACAAAAATATTTGCAATTTATCAAACTATAAGTATTGCAAGCAGAAAAGTGAAGCTTCAAAAATAAAATATATTTTATAAACTAATTAAAATCATAGAATTCAAAATTAAGAAAATACTTATTTATTAAAATTATTAGGAAAACACATATTTTTCTTAAATTTGCATTTTGACAGATTTGCTTTACACCAAGCAAAAAGAAAAATGAACTTGTACAAATGACATTATAAATAACATTGAACAAATCAAACAATTTTCATCCGAATACAAGTTAAATATTTGTTACTTCTTAAGTATAATATCTTATAATAAGGGTGACTTTTTAATGTCCCAAAAGAAGACTTAAGGCGTAATTTGTATTATTTCTCCCCCCCCCCTTTCCAAAGTTAAATAAATTTCACTACTTTTCCATTACACTGACTCAAATTTTGCCAAGCAGACTTTATTGGTGACAACACACATTTCATTTTGAGTTTGTAGTATAATTTTTTGGCAACTTTATCACCTGCGCTGACAAAATGGAAAAGTACCCAAATTTCTTTGCGGAAAAAGAGTTTTGCTTTCAAAACTTTATTTCTTTAAAAGCTTTTGATGGAATAAGAAAAAGCATCTATAGCCTATTGTCTTTCTTTATATATTTTAAAAGGAGTTAAAAAAATTAACAAAAAGAAAAATAAAACATAAAAATGAATTCATACATCCTACAAAATAAATACTTCTATTTAACTAAAAATTATGTTAAAAACAGGTTTATTATTCAGCAAGATTTTATAAAAGCTAAACATTTATTTTTAAAATAACTTATAAGCATTGGAGACTAGAAATATAAAGGCTTAGTCACATTCAGAGCCAAAAGAATATGACAACTTCACAAATTTTATCTTCTTCCTATAGTAAAGAAGAAACAAAATGACCATTTGACAAAGCTAATTTTATTTTCAAAGCAAATTTTCTAATTTCAAATATTTTGATTCAAATTGCAATGAATAAACCACACAATAAATAATTCAGACACAATAAATAAATTCAAACAATTTTATATACTCCATATCAATAAAAAAAAATACACACATTTGATTTTAATATAATTTGTTAATAAAAATTCAGTCACTTTTATTAACTGAGAAAAAGTGCGGACAAAGCAAGATTAAAAGCAAATGGTAGCCACAAAATGAGCGCTTCAGTTACAAAGAAAGCCCCAAAGAAAATACAACCAGGTATAATTATAATTAATAAGTACTAAATACTCCATAATTTCAAGAAAAATAATATGCATCTACACTTGTAAATTTAAGAATAAAATATTGTTTCCAAAGAGATTCAAATAGGCAAAAAATATAAACTAGAAATTCATATTTTCTAAAGTACTTTTCAAAATTATCCTGCAAGAATCAAAATATGTTTTTGCACTCTGTGTTTTAAATTATTTAATTTTGATGGAATCAACAAATACTAACCAGATTTTGCTTGATTATCAGATTTAAGAACCCCAACAGAATTCTTTTCTTTGATGTGGCAATATCGAATATGAGACATCAATCCTGATTTCCAAGGACAAGAAAATCGGCAAAACTTGCATTTGTAAGTTGTTACAACATCCATAAAATCCTCCAACCTACTCCCAGAAGTAAGAGACTCAATATCTGGTTGAGATATTAAGATTTCATGCTCCAAAGAGTTCTCTTCATTCATGACAACTGATTTATCTTCAATCAGCATATCATTTTCCTGCTGTTCTAAATAACTAGTTTCTTCTGGATTTGCATTGTTTGGAAAGTGTACTGTGTATACTGCTGAATCATTATCTAAAAAATTCACAAAATGTTTTTTTATTGATGTCTAGTTTCTATAATATAAATATAAAAAGTCTAAAGACATCCCCAGATTTATTTTTCAATCACTTTTCATACGCTCTAAGCCTAACAAGCAGTATACTTTATGATAAGCACCTAACCATGAAATCAGGATTTTATATAATACAGAAAAACAACAAGATTTAGATCAAGGCTACACTAGATTTAGATCATAGCTACACTAAGATTTAAATAAAAGAAAAAGAATTGATACTTGATTATTCAGTTGCATTTTAAGATATATATATGTATATGTGTGTGTGTATGTATGTATATATATACATATATATATGTGTGTGTGTGTATATATATATATATGTATATGTATATGTATGTATGTATATATATACATACATGTGTGTGTGTGTGTGTGTATATATATAAAGAATTTAAATATTAAGTACATTTCAAATACATGATTGAAATGAACAGTCCTTTTATCCCTTGAGATGGTTTATTCATTTTTGTTGAGAGAGAAAAGTAATAAGTATATATATTTTAAAAAAGGCAAGAGAAGCAGCTCCGCCTTCTCAGTTGAGTGAGATTTTATCAAGCAATTTATTTTATAGTAGGGATTTCTACCGATCATGTGGCATAAGATGAAAGGATAATGAAGGATATCCCCAACGCCAATCAGTCCAGTAGGGATTATTTCCGACAGACTTGCGACTATGGGAAAGCTGATTTAATAGATTTTATGAGCCTGTGGTCCAAAAATAAAAGGATGATTTGGAATTAGGTTAGAAAATAGGAATGAATTCTTTACTTTCAAATAGTTAAGAAATTATTAATCATTTAAAAGGTAAATATTTATTCTATTTATAGTTATGCCTTTTAAGATTTAATTCTATAGATTTAGAAGAGAGAATTAATATTACCTTGGTTAATTATACAGAATTAAATCAATAGTTTGACATCTTACAAGAAATTTAAATTTCTATTTAATCTTGTTTTGAAAGAAAATTATATTAGTTATGATGAAAAAAACCATAAACAAATTAAAGGTATACCTCAAGAGGATCCCTACTAGTAATAGTCTTGTTAATATTTATTTCCATTTCTTTGAACAAAATTTTACAGACAATAATAATTTCCAGTTACTTAGATATATTGATGATCCTATAGTTTTTCAAATTAAATTCAATCTGCCAAGATTTATCTTTTTATCCACCACAATTAAATCAAATCAAAATTAATATAAATTCAAGAGAAACATGTTCAATAATAGCTTAAATTTAATTATATATAAGAACATATTATATAACTATTTACTTTGAAATGCCTACTTAGTTAATATGCCTTTAAATTTTCAAAAAAAAAATTAATTTCTGTACTACTTGTGTATGTGCGCAAAGACAGATGATTTTATAAATTTTTAAAAAGCCATTTAAATTATAAATTAAACTAATTTTTTTTTTAATCATTTTTGTTTTCCCCCTTATTTTTATGTAAAAATTTTGGATAAATAATAAAAATTGTTTCACTTTTTTTTCTTTTGCTATTTTTTAAATTGTTCCAATATTTCTCAATTCATATAATTTTCTTTTTAATTTTAATTATATTTTTCTTTTATTATATATATGAATTTTTATTTAACACAACAGTAAATCTGAGTAAATACTATTACTTATTTTTTAAAAAAATCTTTAAATCAATCAATAATGTAGTTTGGGTGGTAAGATTTTCTTAATGGAAATATTATGATGTCATGTTGGAGGGAGGTTTTAGTTAAAATTATTGAAATATACGTATAAATATGTTCAGATTATTTTTTGATGATTACTTTAATATATTTAGGTCAAAATGAATGTGATCTTTTTTTACTTTGGTTGAACTGTTTCGAATTAGTATAAAACCAAAAATTCAGCAAAAATACAATTTTATTTCGATGTAATTCACCAAAGTGTGATGGTTGTGTGTGTTTGGATCTAAAATGCAGGTACAAATCCATTTTTTCCACTCCTAAGTGTGGAACAGTATTAATTATGTTATCTCTACTTTTTTTTCCTTTTCTCTTACCAGGCTATGATTTTAAGATTGTTTGATTTTAAAATTTTTAATTCATAGATTTTTGTCTGTGTTGAATTTTTTTTTTTATGTATTTAAGTAAATTGTTTGCTTATTTTCAGTAGAATTTTTAAACTTTTAATATTTTTAACCTAATTTTTGATTATTGTTTCAACTTTTTTGTTTTCTTTCAATTTTTTGTTTTAAATATTTTTTAAAAAATATTTAGTGATTATATTCTGTATTTTATATGATTTTGTTCACAAATAAATATTATAGAGTCCCAACATATACCAAATTCAACTCAGTTGGAAGCCAGACTCTGAATATTTAACTTTAATGTAAGTTATATATCTAACCATTTACATTACAAGGCAAAATATTTTTTCAACCTTAATTAAACATCATTAACTTGACTATTTGAATCCACTCTATCTAAAATAAAGGATAGACTTCAACAGTGTTAATATATTATTTTATTCTTTTAATGTAAGTTTTTTACCCTGTTCAGAATATACACATGTAAAATTAGGTTCAACATCCTATTATTTCCCAAGAATTAAAAAACATATGGCAACATGAAAGATTTATTCAAACAGGTAAAAGTTGAGATTAATGGTGAATGAGTCAAATCAGTCTGGCTATGTCAAAGATATGTATATGTTTTCTTTATATATAGAAAGAATTTAGACTTTAGAAGAATTGGAAAAAAGGTAAACATTTATCAACAAAAAGGATAAAAAATATAGAAGAATCACTAAGATATACCAGGAACACGTCACCCAAGATTATCAAAGAAAGTAAACTTCATGGGAGAGAAAAGATTACAAGGCTACCTCAAGATCAAGATGAATATTTTTGCCTAAAGAAGGCCAGCTCCTGAAAGGTTGTTGAAATAAGAATATACACACATCTTATAGAATAAAACATCCCCCCCCTTTTTTTTCTTCAGAAAAAAATGATTAAATTATAAAAAACTAATACATGTACTGACATTTTAAATCTTCTTTAATTTTAGTTTTTATTAACGTCACACTAGAAGCAACACTAGGGCTATTGGCGACGGACCTCGTAATTTTGAACAACGGTCAAGTGACGAGGACGACACCTGAGCTGGCACCCCCTCTCTCCTAACATCCACACCACACCAACGGGAGGACTTTGGGCCCCAACAGATTTAACGTGCATCAGCCCCAGCTACACGGCGGGTCTTTGGCAGCCAAGGATCGAACCCGCGACTGAAGAAAAACCGCCGGCCACGAATCCGAAACCTTGACCACTAGGCTACCGCAGTCCTAAATCTTTTTTAAAGCAAATAGAAAAAAGTAATTAACTTTGGTAAAATTAATACAATAAGCCAAGTTCCATATTTTGAATAATTTGTTTCCATCCTTTATGTGGTCAACTTACCAAGATTCTAATGTATTTTTTCATTTATTAATAATTTTTGCAATGCTGATTTAAATATATAGTCAGTAATACAATTACCTCTTTCTAGTTCTTGAGTATTTTGTTCATTTTTTATGTGAGTTGCTGCATCATCACTTGTAATTATTTCTCCTTCAGTTCCATTACCATTACAATTGTCATTGTCAATCAAAGGCTGTGACACAATGAAAGTTACAGGTAAAGATTCTCCATTAACAGTAGTTATAGTGGCAGTAGTGCATCCATCAGCTAATATTATGCTTTTATCCAAGCATATTGCATCAACATACTCAACTGGTTCTTGCAAATTAATTCCTGTCTCCATAGTTTTTTATCCAAAATTCCTCTGCTTTCATCAACTGTAAAAAATCAATGAAATGATAGCATATTAGTTTTTAGAATGTAAAAATAATTATTTTATGTATGAAATGCAAATATAAATATGTAATAATTTTCTTTTTAAAGATTAAAACATCCTAAAATTTTTAAAAAATTAAAAGTTTAAATATTAATTATGTCTTTTTTAATATTTCATTAAAACACAAAAGAAAATGCCGATAATTATTTTAAAACTATTTCAGTACCGAAATGAACATCTTTTGTTCATAACTAATGTTTAATATGCCAAAGTGAAAAATTACATCAGGATGTAAGAACAGAACTAAATTTTATATATAAAATTGATATCTGAAAACTTTTTCTGAAATTTTTTTAAATAGTACAAAAATCCTCTAGGAATAAGAAATTTTGTAATTTCAATTTCTCAGATGCATCTCACAAGTAATTCTTCAGGGTTTTTTAACAAGCTAAAGAGTTCAGATTCTCTTGTGAATCACTTGGAATTCACAACTTTTTGAATCACTTGGAATTTGTATATATATACAAATTCTCCATTTAATTATTTAAATTCAGATTTAAAATAATTATCAAGTTTCTGCTTAGATTCCTCTTTGGGAGAGAAAAAATCCCAAACTTCACTCTTGATAATGAATCAGTCTTTCTACTTTTTTTAGCAAAAGAATTTCACTATAGTTTGACACTTCCACTAAGGAAAATTAGTTTACTTGATTAAACAGTTTTTATTTTCAACTCTTAATTTTTCATAACATTAAAAAATTCAATTTATGTAAATTGAACTAAATACTTATGACAAGAAGGAAAAGAGTGAAAATTGTTTTATGAAATCTTAAATTGATTAAATTTTTGACAGTACTTTGTTGCCCAGGCAGAATACTGAGCATACTAGTCTATTTTTTGACATCTTTAACTGCATTTTCCATAAATGTTTAGTTTCTAATAATTTTTTACAGAAGAAGGACAAATGTTTTGTGAAAATGCAGTCAACCATATCAAAAAAATATACTGGTGTACTTCCATACGTGCTGCCCTTTCAGAATAGAATTTTTCGATCCTACTTGGCTGGTTTATTCAGAACGTACTGAATAAACCAGCCAAGTAGGATCTGACTGGAATGTACTCAATAAAGGAGTACCTGCTCCGAAAAGACACAAATTCACATAAAACATATTCTAAATAATCTGAATGAGCAATTTATTTTTTAGACATAGTTGGAAGAGTGATATACTGAGTATGCCTAATTGAACAACATAGGAAAGATAAATAATATTCCGGTTGAAGAAACCAAATATGCCTATATGCTTAGTAAAGCCTGACTTCTGAATTCAGTAGGAGTATATAAGAAGTTGAGAGGAGAGGACAGACCTTTTTGATTGGTAGGTTTTCATTCACATTAAAACAGTGTTGCTGGAGTACCGAATACATCAGCCCCAGTACTTTAGGGTTAAACATATCTTAACATCAACTTACATTTAAAGGATTATCACGACTAATTGTTAGCAAGATAACCGATCCTGTTGGTTGACTATTAACTAATATTGTGTCTTAAATTTATTTTCGTTAACCTCTAATTACAGAATGGTTACAATATTTTTGACTATCAGCAGAAATTGATATCTTTCAAATGAAAAATTACTACAGCACATAATGTTCCTCCCCCCTGCCAAATTTTATGTACTTCTGAATAAAAATATACCCTACCTTTAATTTGACTTTGTTATAATCCCAGAGTTTGTTCAATTTTTTTTTAAAAAATATTTTTTCATCACCAAACATGCATTTCAAATGAAAAGCCCAATCATAGAAAATGCATTAATCATATTTAAGTAAATGAATACAAAATTTCAAATCAAAGAGAAAAATTTATGTACAGATATATATTTTATAATGCAGCAGTAAAAGATTTAAACTTCACATTTTAAAGGCTATATAATACATTGTTTAATAGTACAGAATATTCAAACAGGTATTAATATTAATATGAAATAAATACTTTTATTTGTGAAAAAATTCAACAACATATTAAAAATAAATTTGATTAATTATTGATTTTTCTAACCTATTATTTCATAATAGGTGAAAAGAATTCAATATATAGTTCAACAATATATATATGTATGTGCGTAATATTTTAAGCAAATGAGATTCAAAATGGAGAGTAAAAATTACATTAATGTAAGAGTTGTATTCATCATAGAAGCAATCTAACTGATAGTCAGAAATTGATGGAATTGATAAAATAATATGCTTATGATATTTCACAAATCAGAGTCAATCATTATCTTCAAACTAGAAATAAAAAATAAAATTCACTAGTAAAATCTTAGATGGAAAAAAAATATTACATTAGATCATATCCTGAACTCAATTAGTGTATTTTGTATTTCTATAATATATTTTAAATTTATATAACAAAAAAATAAAAATTACATATATACAGAGAGTATTAAATGGCAAATATCTAACAAATTCTAAACATTTTACTGTTCAGTGACAATTACAAATATTACAAATGTCACTTTGAAATAATTTTAACATGGAAAAACTTTAGGAACTAATTCAACTATGAAATTATGTACAGTGAATTTAATGTTGTGAAGAATTTTCTGAGTAATCAATTTCTGTTGGAGAAAAATAATATAAATTGAATGTTCCATTTAACATTGTTTATATATTGTTTGAAACCCGATTGTAAGAGAATATTTCAAATAAAATCAGATAATAATAGTAAATACATACATGGAGAAATGCCAGCAATTCGCACATTTCAAGAATCT
>BMAW01075711.1:90366-102866 GCA_019974015.1 Nephila pilipes
TATATATATATATATATATATATATATATATATATATATATATATATATATATATATATATATATATATATATATATATATATATATATATATATATATATATATATATATATATATATATATATATATATATATATATATATATATATTTATATATATATATATATATATATATATATATATATATATATATATATATATATATATATATAGTTATTTATATATATATATTGTTCGGAGAGTTTTGTTATAATTTTTTTTCAAATTGAACAGTAAATCTTTTAATAATTTACTAATGAACCCAGAAAGAAAAGCACTCTCACAGGACCAGAAGAATTTAATTATAAAACAGTATATCAGTGTTGCCCAACCCTAGACCCGCGACCGAATGGGAAATAAAATAAATATATTAATATCCGCTACAATAAAATAAATTTCACCATAAAGTTAATTCAATAGTCTGCGCCAAATTGCTTCTTTTGAGTCAAGTTCTCCCATATCCGTCGTGTTTGAACATAACACAAATTCCTGTGGCAAGTAGAATTCCGTGATATTTCTTCAGCTGTAAGAAAGTCAACATTGGTGATATAACCGCACCATCGTTCGTGACCGGATGTCAATAACATTGGGTGGGAAATCATTTAATGCCAGGGTGAGCATCTCTTTTACAACAGATAGTTTTGGGCTGGTTTCATACAAGGTTACTTAGTTGAATCAACTCAGTTGTCGTTTAACTAGTTGACAGGTCCGAAAACGCTAATATCAAACATTGTCCTTTATGTTTATTCAAGCGGGGAGGATGATAATGTGAGTGCAATTTGTAACTGATGAATAGTCATCTGAGGTGTGAGTTGTCTAAATGAGAAGAGAGACAGGACATTCTTATTTTAAACTAACAGCAGCTTTATTCCTGTAGTCTTATAGGCTAACTACCGCTTCATTTGAAACTAGCCTTATTCTTCTGGAAAACTCAAGTAAAAAAGAGAGGCACACTCCTATGATTCCTTTTGTTGTTGTATGTTTGGTGTTGGAATCAGATGGACTATGACCTAGTCGTACAACGCTCAGTACGTCTCATATTTAATTATTTCTGCAAAGTTTGCGAATAAATAATAGTTTAATTGACTTTGTGAGCGTTTCAGTAAATCGGATGAAGATAACAAAACAGTTATTGACGCAACGAATTTTATCAGAATTAACGAATTTAAGGCAGGTTATTATATTTTATAACTCAACATCAAACCTTGCTTTCTATATTCTTGCTGTTCTTTCATAAAATTAAATATTAAGGTTTACTTTTTTGTTATCTTTATCTTTACCTTTACGAAATCAGTAGTTTGAAAATTTTGAATAGTGGACGGAAAGAGAAGCTCAGTGAAAAAAATTGAAGGCTATTGACTCGGATTGCAATGTCTAAAAAGCGAACAAAAGTGACCGTGGAGCTCAATCAGCATCTGGATTCTACTGTGTCAATGATTACAGTTAAAAGGCACCTTCATAAACAGAACATTTACTGCAGAGCAGCAATTCCCAAGCCACTTGTCATAGATGTTAATGCCAAACATCGTCAACAGTGGTGTCATTCTCACAAAACTTGGTCGATTGATAAGAGAAATAAATTAATATGGTCTAACGAATCGTCATTCACACTTTTCCCTAAAACAGGACTGGTGCACGTTTGGAGGACACTTGCAGAAGCGTATGATCGTGGTTGTCTCCTTCCAACTGTCAAGCATGGAGGTAGATCTGTCATGATATGGGTAGCCTTGTCATGCTCTTCTTCTGGATCAAATGTAACCCTGAAAGGAAGGATCACTGGGGAGAAGTATAGACAAATTTAAACTGATCAGGGTCTATCCTATGAGGCAAACATTGTTTCCTGCAGGAGATGGAATTTTTCAAGTTGATAATGGACCTATCCATGCAGCGGGACTTGTCCAATCATGGTTTGATGAACACGAGGATGGATTTAAACAACTACTTTGTCCGCACAATCACCCAACCTCAATATAGTTGAACCTTTACGATCTATTTTACAGCGACCAATATGGAATCGATATCTTTTACCGGCATCCTTCCCAAAACTTTCAGAATATCTTCATGAAGAATGGTACAATATTCCTCTAAACACTACTCAGCACTTGTATGAATCGATTCCTAGGTGAAACCAAGCTGTATTACAAGCCACAGGTGGTCCTACACCATATTTATATAAAGGAATCTTTATAAATCTAAGGAGTTTCCATTATTTTGATAACCACCGGTACATATATACACTAATTGCCATAAAAGTTAGCGCACAAAGAAGTAAGAGTGGGATTGTTACGAAACTTGACATGAAGATACTTGTCAGGTATATATGTAAATGATTAGAAATGAAGCGTAATCGAGCATTGCGTAATGGCACCAGAGAACGTTGAACTTCGTTCCCCTTGGATTATAAAACAGGTAAGTAGATCCTTTTTTGCGTGTATTTAATATGTTGCAGAGGGACGCTTTTTAACTAGAGATGCCATTACACCACCATCGGAGACAATATGAGCAGCTGTCAGAAATCGAGAAGGGAAGAATCACAGAGATGATAGAAACCAGGTGGTCAGCTCGGCAAGTAGCTCATCACCTAGGCTATTTTGACTTTACTGTGAGGAGGTGTTGGGACCAGTAGACCAAAGAGAGGTCTGTAACACGGCGACCAGGCTCAGGACGATACTCACACATAGCGCCAATGGTCTCATTGTCCGCCATCCATACACAAGCAGCACCTTTCCTACGGGCCTCTGTGTCAGTTAGTACCATCGCAAGGCGAATATCTGAAAGACAGTTGCAATCGTGGCACCCATTACATGTACTGCCATTTACATCCACTTATCGTCACCTCCGTTTGGTTTGATGTCGCACTCGAAGGGATTGGACTGCAACCGAATGGAATCGGGTTGTCTTTAGCGACGAATCCTGAGTCAATTTGGGATATGATGATAATCGTGTACATGTGTGAAGACCCATTGGGGAATGTTTCAAACTACCTTCGCATCCCTGCACACCGCTATCTCAACTGGTGTGATGGTATGGGGTGCCCTCGCATACAACGCACGTCCCCCCCCTTATATTGATCTACGGCATCATGACATCCCAAAGGTACGTTCGTGGCATTCTTCAGCCACATGTGTTGTCACTTATGGCAGGGCTTCCATGAACCATTTATCAACAGGACATTGCTCGCTCACACACAGCAAAGGTTTCACAGGTCTGCCTCCGCAACATTTCTACCCTTCCCTGGCCTGCTCAATCCTTGGATTTCTCACTGATCGAGCATATCTGGGATCATTTTGGACGGCAAGTTGGACGGCCTGTGAGTTTGGTCGAATTAAAGGCGAGTCTTCAGCAACTGTGGAACGACATGTAGCAGAACATCATACGGAATATTTAAGGAACGGGAAAAACACGAATGTACCACCAAAGAGGAGCTATCCGAAAATAACCTTCGCAAATACTTGAAATCAGTTGAAAATACTGAGTGATTTGAAAATCAGTTGGCCGGGATGAGAAAATTTAATCTGTAAGGATTGAATCAGACAAAAAACAAACCCTATGCTCGTCATTATGTAAAAACACGCGTTTTGTCAATTATTTTATGAATTTGACGGGAGGGGGATAATTGCTGTGTATGAGAAACTCTCTTCAATTACGCTTAATGGCAAACTATGACAAGCGAGACAATTTGAACAAATAAATAAGCAAATGGCTGTAATGTAGCGTCAGAAGAGAAACATAATGACTAAAAAGAAGAAATTAATGTCTTTAAACAGATTATTGCCTATCTGCAAAAGAGACAACAGTTGGCAATATTAAAGGAAATATAAAGTTTATGTAAGCTTCTTCTCTATCCTTTATTAATCTTTCTATTTGGGAAGAAAAATTTTTATAGCAGATATGTGACGTTGGGCTATTCGCGGTTTTCTCTTCACTAACCTTGGGGACATTTAATTAAAATTGATTGTTATAAATAACAATTTCTTCCCAAACAAAATGAAACATGAGTAGTTAAATTAGAGGCAGGTAGAAATAAAGTGAAATGAGGTAGATAGGAAAGTATATAAGCAAAGCGAGTGTCGCACGATAGACGTCGAGTGACTCTAGTTTTGAGCAATTGTCCTATAGTCGTAGACGAGATCAAGAATTGCTAAAAGTTATCGACGGCATAGTGGAGACTGGAAGTCGAGTCAGCTTCAACTTCGACGTTTTGGTAAGACTCTGTTAATTTGATATTAGTGAAACAGGCAAATATATTTTGGGCGTTACTTTGGAGAATCGCTGTTCATTTGTCGTTATAGTACTAAACTGTGCAATAAATATAGTGTGATATCTGTCTAACGTCTTCTTGTATGACTTATTGACTCTTTAGTGTTAGTATATTTAGTTTAGCTATGGCACAAGAGACGAATAGGAATATTACGTGGTCATAGACATGCAAGATCCGATTCCCCACAATAGCAAAATCTAACAATCAGGATGCGATAATGAAAGTTTATCGTTTTTGATGGGAGGAGGATAATCCTTGACATCCTTGAGACATGACGGTGTCGATATTTTTAAATACTTTTCGATAACAAGAGACTGAACTACAATGCTTTGTCAAGCGTATTAAATTCTCGTTTAGGCTAGAAGGCTGAAAAGTCAAAATATTTTGAAAGGCTCATAATTCTCGATACGATTTTTCCAAAAGGAAGAATGTAAAAATCTGAAAGATCTCACTTTAGATATTATAAAACTTTTAAGTTTCTACTTCCCGGAACTATCATTGCAAATTGTAAAACGCTCTTATTCTTTATCAATTAATTTATGTTTTCCGAAATGCAATAGCGGTAAAATGTACATCTTAAAATCTACGCTGATTTTCGTTTTAAAACAGAGACTTCCTAGCAAGCTATCCGAAGAGATTTCCATCAATTAAGAGCTGTAAATTTTCAAGAGAGTACCATTCATGGGAACATAATTGAAGTTCTTCAAGATCTGAAAAAGTTAGCAGCATCGTTAAGCAAGCAAATCAGTCTCGAAACAAAAAATCGCTATCATCTCAAGAAATAATACCCCTCGTTAAAAATAAGAGGAACAAGGAATAAGATAATTTGACAAAAGTTATCGTATGTATAAGAGAATTCCAGATACTCATTTAAAAGAGTTACAAATTACTTAAATGAGTAATGATGATTACGAATTTTTTTTTCAGGACAAGTAAACGTGGGACATTGGGCTATTCGCGGTTTCTCTTCACTAACCTTGGGGACTTTCAATTGAGATTAATTGCTTTCACTTAACAACCTTTGCCCAACCAAAAATGAAACGTGATACATAAAGTTAGTATGTAAAGCAGTTAGGAATGAAGTGAAGTTGTTAGGTTTGGAAATATATAAACTACATCTGAAAGAGGATCTGAGAGAGGCGCTGTAGGTGAGATGAGGTGAAGCTGAAGTGTCAGATAAGAGAAAGGAGGAATTAAAGTCCATAGTAGAGGGTTCGAGCAAGGATTGCTGTAGAAAGATTTGGTCTAGTGTTTTCAACAGTTGTTCCAGAATCTGAGTTGCAGTCGAGGAAGGACTGTTGGTAAGAGTCTGTTAGATTACAATTGGTGGGTTGAATTAAGGTATTAGAAAGCTTACCCGAGAGAGCACAATCTTTTCTGTTATAGTAAATATATACTAATAAATTGTGAAAGTTGTTTTGGTGGTTTTGTAATTATTTGTTCGTAGTGTTTAATAATTGAATCTAGTGATGGCACAAGAGGACGCCCGGGTCGGGCGGGCGTCACAAACGAGGTTACTTGTTATAAGGTTATTTATACTGGAACCACACACAATACTATCTTCAAACAAGGAAATTTAGCTAAATGAATTGAGAAGGAACTTATCTTGAGTCCACCCTGTGTTTCTCTGCTGACTATGGCGGGGAATAAAATAAAAAAATCATTAAAAAATTATCATCATATTCTTAAAAATAGGAAATAACATCAGAAATCTTTCGCCACGTCCTTGAATCTCTCGCACAAACCTGCCTAAAAAAATGATGGTTCCCCCAGATTCTGAGTAGACTACAAAAGTCTTAGCAATATCAAGAAGAAAAACACATATCCTCAACCTAGAATTGATGACATTTTTAACATTCTTTCCGGTAATAAGCCATTCTCCCCATTTGATTCAAAAAGGGGTTGTTCACAATTGTAGGCATACGACCGTGAGAAGATAGCATTCATTACGGTATTTAAGATCATACCTTTTGATCTGCATAAAACATCTGCAATTATCGAATGCTGTACGGAAATCGTGTTGAAGGGTTCTTATTAAGCCTGTTTGATTCATTTGAATGACATAATATTAACGAAGCGCCCATTTGAAGAATTTTTAATCAACATCTGAAATATTCTGGTAAAAATAAGACCAGCAATCTTAAAATTAATATCAGGTGGAAGGACTGATCCGTAAAAGGTGTTTGTCGAAAAAAAACTGAAGCCATCCTGAATACATCCATCAGCTCTGAAGTCTTATTTGCATGTATCACAATATGTTTGTAAAGAGTTTATCCAGAAATTCTTGACTCCTAAATAAACTGAATGAGTTCAAACAAGTTTCTGTTAATAAAAAATATTTGCTTTTATGTTGCCTATTCTCAAAACTGCATACAATTTATCCCTGACATGAATGTGATCAACGAAAATGTCAATCCAGAAATGATCCCATTTCACCAGACAGAGGATTAGGAAAAATTGGAGTAAAAAGAAAATGAGTTTGGCCTTTTTTTTTTTTTTTTTTTTTTTTTCTTTTTTACATTGATTCATTTCAAATAGAAATAAAACTTTGTTCATCAAAACGTTTTCTTTCATTGCTCATTTTGTTGAAGTAAAATAAACTTGGTAGAAATGGATTTATCAAAAAAAAAAAAAAAAAAAAAAATGAAAAGTAACTTAATTATCTTCTAAAAGAGGTGTTCTGCAAAATTTTAAATTTTATAGTGAATACAAAATTCTTTTATATTTTAAAAAGTTATTATCGTACTAATATCATGTGTTTTTATTTTTTAAACTCCATTACAGTCATCGCAATTTCAGTTAGCAATAATAGTCACCTCATTACACTCTCTCTCACACAAAGAGAGATACATAATGGTACTTTATTTACAAAATGTGTTACAACATGATTTCAATCATTGCCACTGATACTTTGCATTAGTTTATTAGAAATGTTATGTATTTCCTACGTAACGTAAAATATTGTTAAAGAATAAATATAGAAAAGGTCATTCTTTTTAGTCCATATTCTTTATCTTTTACTCGTATGAAACTTAAGGTTATTTTTAATTTTTTTTCTCCAAACTTCCTATTTTAATTTTATTTATATATTCTCTTGAATATATTAAGTTAATCATAAATAAAATATAGAAATAACTTACTATAAGAGTTTCATTTATTTCAAAGGATGATGATTTTCTTCTGACATTCAGTACATTGGAATCCAATAAAGAAATGAAATTGAATACAATACAATTGGGGTTTTTTTTTCTCTAATTTTTTTGAAAAATGAAAACACTTTATAGCTCTTTGCAATATCTAACGATGAGTAGTAGTATTTCCTTCTGTGGTAGGTATATCACGAAATATTTTCGATTTTATAAAATTAAATTGTAGTGCAATTGTTGAGAATAGTTTAGTATAAAAATATTTTTTTTTTAATTTTTCTATCACGCCAATGATAATTTTATTGGGCAAAATATAGATTTAATTCATTATTCTAACATTTTGCTTTAATTTTAATACTTCAAAAGAATAATATTCTATACTTTAATATTTTATCGTCTGCTTTAATCTTAACATTTAATTTTTAAAAAAACTGATTTTTATCGCATAATCGCTTGCTTTCCTTCTTTTTGTTGACAAAAGTTGCCGTTATTTTTGTACTTCAGAAGTTTTTATGCTTAAGTGTAGCGATATGGTAGCGTGAAATAAACAATAATGTTAGATTCATGGAAATAATCAATTTGTTTCAGAAATTTTAAGTCAATTATTCAAAATAATTATTTTTATTAATAACGATAATATCGGATTTATAAAGCTAACAGGATGTGTTTAAGAATTCAACAGTAATGAATTTCAGAATTATTCTTTGACTAAAATAACCAAAATGAAATTGTACGTAATATGAAATAACTAAATGGGGTCTTAAATATAGGAAACCATTGTTTTACTCAATTTCGCGCTTTCTCATTGTAGAATTTTTTTATATTACTTGTAAAAAATATATAAAAATTATACTGAGCAGAATTCAAATATTTATCACAAAATTATTATTAACATTAATTACGACAAATTTATTATAATTCTTGTATTTCACTAAAAACCCAGAAAGTTGTAGGCTCTTTACTCTTTTAGTGGTTTACTTAAACATTACTTAAGTTTTTAGTCACCAAAAGAGCTACTGTTTTAGTTAACTACAAAATGTAACTGACAACTTTTAAAAACTTTATCGAAATTTTTTTTGCGTATATGTATTTGACGCCCGATTTCACCAGTAAAAGCTTAACTTCCCCAAATATGCTATGATAAATTTCTTCAAATTTTTCTTATTGAATTGAAATAAAACATATATAAAAATTAAGTATTTTATTTACCTATTCAACTGATATATTACTTTGAATCATATGTAATCAGGAAGTGACTGAAAGTGAATCAAATTATTCAGAATTTTAAGACAGTTGTGAAGCGACCATTTTTGTCTCAATATCTTCTAACTATTTCTTTTTAATTTGTGGCTCCCTTCTTAGAATGTTTCGAGGTCAAATGATTCGAAAATTGATTTACCATTATTTGCTGTTATGTAATAGAACACGTATTATAATAAATTAAGCTAAAACGAATTTTATTTAATACATCGCAAAATTGAATTCTCTCTTTGGCTGTGAAATCTGCTACCCGCAACGCATTGCATAGAATAAATTTTTATAACTGTTTTCAGTTGCTGTATTAACTAACCTTTAAGGAAAAAATTGAGTGAAGTTGAATAAAAAAAATGAAAGTTAAAGTGTTTAACTTTTCATTTTGAAAAACGCTTAATCTGGACATCTTTTTTTTTTCTTCTTTCTGCTTCTACTTGCTTTTGCTTCATCGTGACTGATACAGAGTCGCAGCGTATCATAATTTGTGCCAATTATATGGTGAAAGGAATGTGGTTTCATTCGTAAGAAGATTAAAATACGATGCAAACGTCAAAGATGAATCTCAGCTTTCGTTTGCGAACAAAGCACTTTCTTTTTGTAGGAAATGAAATATATCATTCAGATAGCAGGCGAAGGTGAATGATGTTCTAAAAAAAGTCGGTCAAGTTTTCTGCGGTAAAATATTCAGTACTAGAAAAAAAAATCTTTAACTGAAAAAGCACAGTCAAGCTGTCAAGAATGTGATTTTTCGTCATATCGAGTTAAACTACAGAATGCTGTAGGAAAATATGTTTTATATCAGTGCTCGACTTATTAAGAAATTTTTTAAATAATTGTAATTCAAATACTGCAACATATGTCACAGTGAAACTCTGCAGGTGACTTAAGTAACATTTATTTCGCAGACATTTGCAACGAAAAAATCAAGGAAAAAAAAGTTGTTTACTATTTTTCCATCGTTTTTTTTTTTTTTTCTCTTTATACAATTAAGATAGCTGGCTCTATTCCATTTTTTTTAAACTATGCATTACACTGCATTTTTTAGAAGCATTTTTTTAAGATTGATCATCAAAATTGTCTGAAAGTTTCAAATGTGTTTCTGCTTATTTTTTTTTATCACGTATGTGTAAGCATATCTTTTATATATACATAATTTCGTTGAATTTAGAACCATTCTGTGTATTTTCTTCAGAATTTATAGCAGTAAACATGTATTAGAAATACAGAAATCTTTAAACTTCAAAAGAGTTCCAATATTATTAAAAATCTATTACAGTAGAGATTTTAAAGGGGATGAGCGTAGCCCATTAGAAAGGCTCGAAATAACGAAACTAGAGGTTCGAAAACATTCTAAAAATTTAAGAAACTGAATATTAAAACGAATTAAGAAAACAATCGATTTGTTAACAATGAGAATTAATATCATTTTCAAAAATCTATAAATACATGTAAGTATTACAAAAGGTAATTTAATATTTTATTTGAATACTCCCCAGTAGATGTGAACGATTTGAATTTCGAAGTCTGTAGCACCCTTTCTGCATTTCCATCTCCCTGTTGTTCCATCACAAGTAACTATTTTAAAGCTCCACTAATCAACACAATTATAGAAGAAATCACACCAGTCAATTCTCAATTGAAATTTATTTTTGTAGATTCAAAGTAAAACATTAGGTATTTCAAATTAAGCCTATGGATCTAGCTCCGGTTTATCTGATCCTGCTTATCCGGACTTGAAGCAGTTCCAAACTTTTAATCTGATTCTATTAAACGTCGTTCCAATAGAGCTTACTGTAAATCTAACACTGAATTGTGTAATCTTTCTTCTTATCAGAGCAAACGTATTTCTATTTTCGTTAATCTAATCTTCAAACTCACTCTATCTCTCACTCTATTAAGGTTTTGTTCCTTATAAATGCAATTTCTCAATTTAATTATCTACACTTCAATAACTCTAGCCTAAATATCATAAGTCATGATTCATCTAATTGGGTAGAATTTTGAAATCAAACACAATAGTTATAAATATAAATAAAAAAAGATTTTTAAATAAAGCTTTTATTTTAATACGAATTAAAAGATACAAAAATGTTTTCAAATGTAAAATAATAAGAAATTTGTAAAAACCTCACGTGCTTAACCAAAATGTCAGATAATAACCGACAAATTAAGTACCATAAATACTTATTTATATATGAGATCAAAAGAAATATTAATGCCTCAAGTTTTCATAAATTATATACTTTTTACGTTTAAAAACAAAAATATTTTTATACCTTTTAGTTTATCTTTAAATAAAAGCTTGATTTAAAATTATTTTTTACTCATATTAGTTTAATTTTTTAATACGGAATTGTAAGACTAAAAAAGCAATTACGTCAGCTATATATGTGTGCAAAATTTCAACTCTATTGGACTCAGTTAAGAGAAAGGCTCGGATCCTCCACGTTCGTCACTGCTTGAGTGCCTTAGTATTGTATTGCAATTAGTGTGAGTGAGTGATTGTTTATTAACATCATACCAAGAAGCAACATGAGGGCTATTGACAGAATATCCAAGGGCCGAAGCTCACCCAAAAAGATTTAGAGCTACAAACCATCTCGTAATTTTGAACCTCGGTCAAGTGACGACGACGACCCCTGAGCTGGGACCTTCCTCTCCAAACTCCCATACCACACCAATGGAAGGATTTGGCCCTTGACCAGATTTAACGTGCCTCTGCCCCACTACACGGAGGGTCTTTGGTGGCATCAGGACTTGAACCCACGACTCGACAAAAACAACGCCGGCCTCAAGTCAGCGATCATGACCACTGTATTGTCAACGTAATCATACATGAATATAAAATTTCAGCTCAATCAGATGATAGGAAGTAGATTAAAATTCGAGTACGAATTTTGATCTAAAAGACATGTATACACATAAACAGGGCAAGTTATATAAGAATTTGTAAAAAGATCAACAAAGTGTTTGTTGAAGAGAAAATCACGATAAAGTCCCGTGTCACAAGTCTTTCTTGGAGCTATTTTATACCTCACAGTTTTTGTAAAAATATACTTTCTTTTAAATGGACATTATGAATTATCTTTCAATTCTCAAATGAAACTTGTATATTGTCTTGCAACATTTCTTTATAAGTATGTGTATTTCTTGGATACGTAGACTGATGTTATACTACAGTAAGACTTCGTTTAACGCATCTTCGATGAAAGGTGATTCGATGTAACAGTGTCGTTTAGTTTCGTTAAATTTTGCTTTCTATTTCTCATCGCTCACCACGTTTCTAATTACTTTCATTACAAACATATATATAATGTGAACTCGTTTCCGAAAGACAAAGAAAACAATTGAAATGAGTAGCGTATACGGGTGTTTCGAAACTCATAGACAAAAATTTAAAGAGTGATAGAAAACATCTGAACAAGCAATTTTCACATAGGCGAAATGCTAGCTGTGAACTTCTAGACGGGGTGTTGTAATGGAAAGCATAAAGTGCGAGTTTTCTTTTAATCGTAGAATTTCAGGAGGCGTGGCCTTTCCTGATTACAGTACGTTGAGTAAACTGACACTAGGAATTCGCAATTTAGAATAATGGAAATTTCGCTTATCTGTCAGACAGGCGGCTTTTCAAATCATCAGTTGAAAATAATCCACGAGACATGCTTGGCATCATTAAATTAATTAATTACCAAGATGCACAACACATTTTAGCAGAGACTAATATTCGCTACTAAATTTCAAACATATCTGGGTCATCACTCGAGAAGTCAGTTACAACTCCCCTAAAGAGCCTCTCGTAT
>BMAW01075711.1:113106-142029 GCA_019974015.1 Nephila pilipes
GATGTAAGAACTATTAACGTTATAAATAAAAATTTAACATTACCGTTTGTTTTGAAATATATAATTTGTTATGAATTTTTATTAATTAATACAGAAACCTTTCATCTTTGTATACTTAGTTATAAACAAAGGATTCATCAACATGAAACTTTTGAAACTAAAGTAATCTTAGTTTCAAGTGATTAATTATAGAAGCGAATTTATAGTTCTGAACTTTTTTTTTTAATTAAAATATCTTTTCCGTTAAAATATAGCATTTTAAAGGCCCCATCATGCAATCGAAATTCCCTAATTTCCTTTAAACAGAAACACTACTATAAATCTGTATAAAAATTAGTTCGAAATAAAGGTTCCCTTTCTTCTGTCATACATCTTACATTAATCTAAAACAGTCGACCTTTTTTTTTTCTTTGAAATTTAGTGTCATTAACGAGTAGTATATTTTCCTCAAAATTTAAAGTTTAAATTAATGCTGTGAAATATACGGAAGTAACTATCTAATATAAAGAACCGAAATTTTTTATAAAGACATAAACACACTCGGTTGACAGTTGAGTTAATATCTTCCGTGAAACCCCAAATCACTTATGATAAACATATCTCGCTGCGACACACCAATCTGCTTGTCATCAACTCCAAAGCAAAACTGCCTCTTCCTGATCACCAAAAACCCTCCTTTGATCCGAATGTTTGCTTCTCAACCTGCCCTCCTCCCCCCCTTGTCTCAACAGCTGCAAAATAAGCAATCTGCTTCTTCAACACAGCGTCAATTTTTCCCATTGCTTAGTCAAACAGCGCGAGTTGTCATACGAGAAAACCAATAAATGCTCCACAGTGAAAGAGAACCTCCAAGTTTCCTTTGACAGCTCGTGGAAAACCCTATATCATGAGTGACGTGTGAAAGATGTGGCTATCAACTTTGTTTCTGGTGGCACGAGGAGAGGGACATCATCCCCTGGAGGGGAGGGCGATGGTCGTTTGATGGACAACCGTCCTAAGAAACATGGAGGAAGGTGATTTTTCCTACACCATTTGAGGCTTCATCGATTAAAAGTACATGCGTTCATTAGGATGAGGCTGGGAGAAAATGGAAGGTGTGGGTGCTTTTTTGGTTCTGTGTATAATTTGCTATTATGCATGATTGAAAAGTGTTTTTTTTTTAAATCATGTTTAAAAGAATTTGATTAGTTTTGATTAATAATACTTTATATTTTCTCAAAAGCGCACTCATTGGATCTAATGCATGTGTAGAGTTTTAGAATATAACAATTTATTCCTTTAAAAAATGGAAAAGTGTAGTCATATGTCTTTAAAACTGAGAAAAGTTTTTTTATTTGGTATTTTTTGGTATACTATGTATAATATACTCTGTTTTATTTCCAATTATTATTCATCTAACCATTATGATAACATATACCATCATTTTTGAAATTCTTTTATTTTATTTTTTGACAAGTAATTGTTTTTGGGTGTTGCAGAATATTCCTTAGTTTTGTCAAAAAAAAAAAGTTTTTTAAAAGTTTATCGTAGTTTTAAATGCTTAGATTTTTTTTCCTTTTACTTTCAATATCGTTTGGAATTATACTAGAGAAAATTACGGATTTATCTTTTGTCGATAACCATTTTCTATCAAATGATTATTTTTTTTGAATAACTTCAATACTGTTACAATTATTCTTCAGAAATTTTTAACAAACTCTTAAGTTAAAGTAATTCTAAAAAATGTCAATATTTGCTTTTTTTTGTCTTGTCTGTCTGATCAATTTCTATTTCTATTTCAGTTTGATCTATTTTGCCTGAACTATTTCTCTTATATTATTTAAACGCTTAAAAATCAAATGAGATATGAACTATCTAAAATTAAATTTTACAATTAGCGGGATGAACAGTTTTAATATTACAGCTGTGAAATATTTTTTTCCCCTCTTTCAATATGAATTAGTTTCTGGGAAGATACAATTCAATAAAGTTTGAATAATAAGATAACTAATCTAGTTATTTATCCTAAATGAATTTTTGGACTTTTTTTTCTTCATACACACGAGTCTCTTTGTAAATGAATAGTTTCATTCGTCATTATTGATTATTAATGATACATATGAAACAAATTAAATTATAAAAGCAAATTAAACATGAAAAAAGAGTTAAAATTAGATTTAAATGGTGCGAAGGGTTTCGAAGATCTTCTTCGAGTAGATAAATATGGTTATTTCTTTCAATTTAATGAATTTCAGATAGGTGGAATATAAATGCAATTATGCTTTTCGTAGAATTTCATATCAGGTGGGAGTAAGAAAGAGATATGTTTTATTCAATTTTGTCATGGCTTTTATTACATACAGTTACAATAATAAAAAAAGAAAATTTTTATATGATTATTAAAACCGTGACGATATACCCTTCCTACATTAGGGTATCGTAAAACTTAATTATTTCTAAAAAATAACTGAGATATCTCTTGATAAAATTTGTTCTGTTTATTAAATGAATCTTATGATCATAATTTTGTGAATTTCAGCTATTAATGTTGATTTATTTCATTTCAGAAAGTCGTAGATTGAAGTAACCTGGTATCGCAAAGTTGATATTGTCCCGCAAAATCTTAAAATGTAAATCACCACTAAAAGTAATCAAGAAAAAAAAAATTTAAAGATTTCTCTACGTAGTTACCATCCTGAGTTATACATTTTGCCCAGCGTTTTTTGACCTTTCGAAAGCAGTCATTGTAGCTCTCAGCAAGCAGATCTTCTTCATCTTGCGGTTTACTTCAACCTACGGCGTCCTGAAACCAAACAATCAACATTAATAGCTGAAATTCTCAACATTAAGTACATAAGGATTAATTAATAGGGAGAATAAATTTTATCTAGATATCTTGGGTATTTCTTAATAGTAATTAAAGCCCCCTCGTATTACCGGGGGGAGGGATGTTTCGTGTTTCATGTATCTAATTTCTAAATTCGGAAAGGAAAAAAAGCATTTTTAGTTAACTTTAACGGCAAAGCGTTATAAAATATTTATTGTAATCACAGTTACTTCAAAAAATTTCCTACAATTAAAATAAGTTGCAACTTTAGAGGAAAATATGCTTATAAAGATCAAGTAGATTTAGTTAAAATGCAAAGCAGTTTATGTTTTGATACCATTTTCAAAATGGCAATTATTTAAATTCTACTTAACGCTTTAATAATATTGAAATCTCTTCGAAACAAGAAAAGAATGAATAAATGGCAAATATTTTTAACATCCTTCAGATAACATTCCCAATTCCTTTTTGGATTTTTTTTTTTCATAATGCTTAAAAATTTTACTTCAGTGTTATAAGCCAATTCACGAATTTTTAATAATTACACTTACTTTTAAAATTAAGGTTTATTACAAATCATTCAATGTTGAGTAACGTCAGTTGAGAATGATCTTGAACACAGCATTCAAAATAATGAATGACAGTACCGTGCGTTTACACACACACACACACACACACACACACACACATATATATATATATATATATGAATAAATTGATAAATGCGTTAATTTTAATCATAAGCCAAAGACTGGGATGGAATTTTATTGTGCTCATATAAATAATAGACATACTCTGAATATAAAATAATTTAAAAAATCAATATAATGTTAAACATATGCAAGTAAAATTTTTGCAAGGCAAAATGCTTTAAGATTATTTTTTTTACGAGAGAAATGCTCTTTTTCTAGTATTTTGAATTATTTACTTTTATTTCGAAGCTATCTTTCAGTGATATAAAAAGTAAAAATCTCAAAAAGAAGTTATTTTAGAAATAAAGAACTCCTTAGAGAATTTAAATTAAAAGTAAGAAGTGAGTAAGAAGATTGTACAGTACTCTCTATTTAATCCAGCATATATTGGATCAGAGCATCACCGGATTATTGAAAAATTACTAATAATAACACATTTAAACAACAAAATCTATGTATTATTGCATAACATTTAATACAACATAAGCAAATAAAATGTCAAACACGCGAAATAACTAAGACTACAACAAAATGTACCGTTTTGTATTTATAGCATAGCTTCCTTTGAAGAAGACATTAGGTAATTTTCTATTGACCTCTCTGCCTGTGTAAAAACTGTCACAAAAATGAGGTATTGGATTATAGATGGGGGGGGGGGGTTACTGTATGCGTTGATTATATAAGCTCTGTGATCGAACTTGAACTGTGTACAGTGATGAAAATATAAAGATATATTGGTAGCACAGTTAACAGAGTTATCACAGTCACAGTTATTTCATGTACATTTTCATTCAGACATATTGAATATGTAAAATACACTTATACATATAACATATGTCTGATGTTTTTGTGACATAAAAGAATAAATATTTTTTTGATTAATAACATCATAAAGATATCAATATTTTGACTAATGACCTATACATTGGTCGAAATATTGATCAATATATAGATCTACAATAAAATAAAGAAAGAATGTTATTGTTGAAATGGTTTTGCGAACAAAAGTGTGAAGTGTATTGAATTCATTACATTAGAGAGCTCAAAGATAGTTTTTTTTTTTTTTTTTTTTTTTTTTTTTGAAATAGAAGATGCACAAATTAATCTTTTAGTTAATTTACCACGTGGTAATTTTTCATTTATTCTATTTTAAGCTAGAAGTGAACTTCGAAAAATGTATAAATGACTCGAAGAAAGAAGTTCAATTAAGAACTAAAACGGTTAAAAAATAATTTCATTTATTAATAAAAATTTTAAGTTCTATTCTTTTTTTAAATTTAAAAAAAAGAATAGAACTAAAAAATTTTCTTGCATTTTTCAGTATTTGTCATAGTAATTTTATTTTAAGGAAAATGCGTTTTTCAAAGTTTCGAAAAATCCTTGAAATTTTAATTTCATTAAGAAAAGAAACAAAAATTTCAGGAACTTTAAGCAAAAATAATCTTTTGTCCAAAAATAATCTATTGTAATATTCACAACAAATTATAATATAATAATGATATATAATTAATCCGTGATAATTCAAGCAAGAAAATCTATAAACTTGAATTTTCAAAGCAAAATCGTTAATCAGATAATTTGTTTTCATTCTATTTATTTTCTCTGTCTATCGATTAAGTTTTTGCTCAATTAACTTCTAACTTCTGCAACCAAAAATAAGTTTGTTTTAAAATCTTGTATAGCAATGATAATCTGTATTTCGTTTAAATTAATTTTTGCAGAATAATCTGTTCAAAAAATATAATTTTATCGCTACAAATAAACGGAATACTGCGACTTGGAATTAATTCAAAAAACCAATTTATCATCCTTAATTTAAGATTTTCTTACCCATTCTAAGCCAAATAAACATACTTATCTTATAAACATTTCTTGCTCTTAATATTAATTAAGCCGCAGTAAATTTCAGAATTATAAAATTTATTTGAATATTTTGAGCAAACTATATTCTAATGGAAATTATTAACTGAATAACGTGATATAAGAAAGTTTAAAAAAAAGATTGTTAAACTCTAAAATATCCATTAATGACCCCTGAATTGTTTTGCCTATTTAATTTACTAATTGAATTTTTAAATAATTCATGTAATTACTGTCAGACGATCTTTTGTACAGTTGAATTTTTAAATTAGATATTAATACCTAGCATTTTAATTTCAATCATTACAATTTATTGGTTGCTCAAAAATAAAAGGAATCCTTTTGTGGTATAAGATGTAGAAATTGAATAAACATATATAACCTATAACTAGAAAACGTATTCCGACAGTTAAAATAGGGCGAAAACTATACAATAGTAATTTAGCTCTAATTAATCATAACTAAATCCATAATATTTTATTCTGTAAAAGTAATTTCAATTAATATAAACATCAATATTTGCCACATTTATTATTTCAGATCTGGGCATTTAAACCGCTCCTCTATCCTCAGCTTTTATTTTGACAAACTCCTACTAGATGGCGCAGCTACCCCGCGCTGAAAAGTTGTTCTTCCAAGCTATGTGGAAAAAAACTTCCCAATGCAGGTCAAGCTTTCACGGGGAAGACAGTTCTGGGAGTGACGAATGACGGACAGACGGTTGTCAGGGGCAACGGGGGCGCAGGGAGCCCTGGATCCATCACGTTCAGGGGATTAGGCATAACGGCGAGGCCTAATGGCCCTCATGAGCAACGGATTTCGTTTCGATAGGGCGAGGAGTGGACTGTAGGACGTTATTTGTCTTCCGTACCAGGCTACGCTTTGGCGATGTTTATCGCCGCCTTGGTAAACATATTTGTTTACTGCCCAATTTCATTGCTAGATAAAACAGGTATTGTTTGGATAATTAGTGCGACAGAGAAGAAAATAAAATAAACATGTGAATTTAATAATACTTTTATTCTGTTTTTACAGTCTGTAGGACAGTAATTTATTTTAGAAGAATCGTAAAAGAGAGATTAATTTGCAATACTGGAAATAGTTAACCAAGATTAATTGAATTTTTCAAATAATATTTATTTGAATTTTTTTTCTGATATATTGAACGAGAAAACTCAAAAGTGACAGGTATTTTTTTTTTCTTTATTAGTCTAGTCTGGTATTGGCATCGATGCATGATGAAATTTAATGTGAAAGAATATGTTATGTAAATGTAATTATGTAAAAAGGCACAGTTTACATTTTCCCTACAATATTCTCACATTATAAAAGTTATCTCGTAATTAAAAAAATGATCGTGAGGTAACAGTTGTATCTAAACTGTAGATTGAAAGAAAAACTGAACATTGGGAAACATTAATTATAAATATTTGAGGAAGTATATTGCTTTTGGACATGATTATTTCTTCCTTTTAAGTACACGTAGCGGAAGATTCATTAAATACATACACGAATAATTTACTAATCATTTTGTAATATACACGAAAATGTACAAAATACACATGTACAGATAAAATTTTAGGACCGCAGTTGTCTGTTTGGTAGAGTAACCATTTGGTAACCAATGGGGTTATTGGGTTCGGGTCTCATATTTTCAAAAATTGTCGTGTAGTGGGACTGATGCATATTAAGTAATGGTTTCTATGATCAAATGTTTATGGGACGAAAACAGTACTGATTCAGGTGTCGACCTCGTTATATTACCGCGTATCAGAATCAAATGGTGCATTGACAGTTTTCAGCGAATGGTTGAATTGGGTAAAAACAGACAGTAAGAAACACTCAACAAATAAAAACAATGCAAGGTATAACGTTTATACACAGAAAAATAGTGAATATATAATTGCAGAATCCATTATTTTAAGACATGGGTAACAAAATCGCATACAGAAAAAAATCCAAGGCATCTACTTTATTATATGAAACATAGATTTTGTAGAATGGAAAGTTTTATATACATAATTAAAAATTAGGGAATAGGTCTACAAAAACACTCTTGACGATGCAAAAAGCAACATGAGCAATTAAAATGTTTTTTCAAAAAAATGTGAGTAAATTATTTGTATTACTTAAACTTCTGAAAAAAGTAGTTATTAAAATAGAAAAAGAGTCTGAAAAAAATTTAAGAAAAAAAAATTTTTTTTTGATGTAACAATATTTGAAAATATGTTATACAATATTTCGTGCGTCACAATTTAAACTTTAACAGAGTAAAATCGAAAGTTTTAAAAATCAATTCCGAATTTCTTCAATGGTGTAAGAGAGAACAAAAAAGCGCATCCTACACAATATAATTATCAGAGAACTGAAATTTTTTCGAGATACTAATTTTTTAATTACAGAGTTATGATTTGCAAAAGGAGTTCTCTTGACGTTGTTACTTTAATTCACATAAATTTGTTCAAGACTTGAAATGTTAGAACATTCAATGGCGTGTTTTATAAACTCAATGTGTATTTAGTAACATTTTTCAATTTGCTTCAAATTTGTTTTATTTTTTTATAAAGAAATTAATTACAAGAAACATATTTAAAATTTTAAAAAGACATCTGCTGTCTATGTATGATACGTAAATATAAGTGAAAAAAAAAACATTTCTAATTCTCAGTTTTTGAAATAATGTATGATTTTTTTAAAGTGAAGTAGCTATAATAAACGCATTTTTATGCCCTATTCCTGTTAGTATGAAATCAGCTTTAACAAAAGCTTGTGGCAATCTATTCGTATATATGTGATAATTTGTCTTTCATAATTAAATTTTATACATCAACTTTTTTACTTTTTTTTTTAACAAAAAGGTCACAAAAAAGGAATAGCAAATTCGTTTTTGTACCCTCTTTACAAAAATACAGAGAAGAATAAATTGTTAGCAAACTAAATGAAGAAATCTCTCTCTGAAAATCTCATAGAAAATAAATAATCAGTAACGTTACTATATACTCAAACATCAATTAAAAATAAGTTTAGATCAAATAAGAGTAACTGAATTTTTTTCGAAAACTAAAATACACAGGAAACTTTTAATATGATTGAAAAATATATACCATTTTCATGTTTAAAATTAACGAAAACAATTATTGTATTGAATTACATACGTAAGCACAGAATTTCAATAAAGATTTTTAATCATGTAATTTACAACTGCAGAAAAAGTATCAGATTCACAGAAGAGGTGTAGCTTATCAGCAACTATCAAAATATATTGAATTCTTTCTAATTGTGTGCCATTTTTTCATGCTGCGATAACTTAAAAAAAAATTTCAATTTATTTTTTATACCTAGTATCAATTCTCACTTAGTCTTTTTAAACTATTTGTAATACATTGCAGGATAATAATTTATCGTGTCATCCAATTCATGAAAAATAAGCAGGTAATTACAAATGCTTTACTTGAGAACTATGTGGTGCATCATGACTTTTTAATGTTAAATAATTTAATGAGACGAATTTTTCATTTAATGCTTTGAAACACGTTTTAAAAAAGTTTTCTCTACTTTCTTATTTGCTTTTATGCAATACACAGTCCACTGTAAAAGTGACTAATAGTTTCTGGTATTGATTTCAAAATAATATAGCAAATAATTTTACGGACCATTTTATTTATTTATAGCATGAAAGAGGAGAAACATTCGAAAGAACACACAATTTCATAACGAATTCTTGTTGATTCGAAATTTAAGTTTTTCAGCGAAAGAAAACTATTTGAGAAACATTAATTTTTTTAGAGGGGTGTCTTTGGGAATATTTAGTAATCTATAATCATATTTATAGACAACAGCGGAAAAAAACAATACTAGATTTCTAAATCTAATAAATTAGAAATATAAGAACATATAAACATAATGTAGCAGAAATCGATGTAAAATTATAAATGAAAAATATTTGAAAAAAATTGAAACCTACGAAACTTTTTTTTTTTTTATTTTATTTTAAAATGCATTATTTGTATCTCATTAATTTCTTATTGGTTTTACAATTGAAATGAAGAAAAAAGAATCAAAATTGTTTTAAAATCTACTTATTTTTCTTCATCAAAATTGTGTGTGTATGTATGTCATGGATGAGGAAAAAGGACAAAACAAATTCTTCTATTACTGTCAAGGCTAGAAAAATAATGCCGATTCTTCGAGCAAAGTCTTTATTTTTGATGCTGAAGTTGAGAGGGAGAGAATGTTACATTGAGATAGTTCACTTGGCGTCCACTTGACTTCTGTAGCTAAATAATATGATAGAATGATAATAGTCACATAATAATAATAAAGGATGCCATATGCGTCGCTTCACCGTCGTGGCTACAGCAGAAAAGAAGAGAATTTTTCCTGCTTTGAATTTATATGCCAGAATTTCTTCAAATCCTGTGGTATGGGATGGAGGGATCTTTAAGTATTTTAGTTAGAGATGTAAAGTCTATAAGGGTAACTCCCAACTGATTTAAATCTTGGGAAGAGGCCAGTTTATGCAGATTTATGAGTACATGAAGAAATAAATTAGAAGCTCAAATCGATTTGTATCAGGAAATAAAGATGAATTCCTTACAGTGATAGTCAAAAGTATAGGATAAATTCGGAAATTAAATTAAATAAATTGATATTATTACTTTATCATCTAGGATCACACCACTACACACACACACACACACACACACACACACACATATATAAATATATATTCTAGGTATTTGAATAATCATCAAAGATGAATACTTTTTTAGGAAAATTTAAAACCACCGACTCTATTTAAATTTGTTGCTTTTGTCTTCAAAATACAATCACATAACCACATTTTTAGTAATTTCTTATTTATTTTTTCGATAATCGAAATGAAAATATCAAAACTATTTCAGAAACTCCACATGTCCTTTCTTCGAAACATTGAAAAACAGATACAACAATTTTGATTAATATGTATTACTTTCTAGGGAATTAAATGTTTTAAATCATAAAAATCTGATAATCGAAAATGTATTATATCTATTTGTATAAAGTTATTTTTGTTACTAATTCATTCAATTTTAGAATGTTAAAAGTTTTAATTTTGAAATTCAGTAAAATAAGTTGAACACACTCACTATTATTATTATTCTTTTGCAAAATACGATTTACTTGTATATTAGTAGAAATATGCGCAAATTGCTATCTTTATACATTTATTCAACTGCAAAACTTGTATAATTACTCGTATATATGTGCAATCTCTTATCGCATCTTTTATAATTAGATATTCCCTATTAAAAAAAAACTCAGAAGGGGCTAAGGATTTGATCGTAAATTTTTAACTCATTGTAAATAAGTATTCTTTGTGTGTATGTGAATTGTGTTATTTCACTATTAAGAAATCCTTTTCTTTTACAAAGATAAACGAAACAAGATTTTCTATAAATTCTAGAAATATAATTCCAATGTATAAAAATATTATCCTTTGGCTACCTTTGGCGTCGATTCGGGACTCACAGCAAACCCACCCGGGAGTTGCCGGACGCCTGAATCCGGTCCAAAATAACGACTCACCCTCTCCGTCCGCCAAAGTGACAATGGCAGGAAAAAAATGTGGTAGATACAGGGCAACGACTAGAATATCAAACAGATCGAGCAACTTTTTTCTCCAGCCGTCCCCTTCCCTACCCCATTTATCTCTCTATCTGTCTAAATATATATGTTCTTTATTGCGAATGCCCGAAATTTATCTTCTTATATTGTTCGAGAGGAGGGGTTGTGATTGTTATTTCGATTCTTTGTTTGTTTATCTTTCGCCTTAAAGAGGTCGTTTTCCTTCGGGATGGAGCGGACTCGCTGATGAGGTGTATAGGTAACGGACCTTGGACGCTTTAGAGGAAAGAAAGGTTTTTTTCCCTCCCACCGGAAAGTGTAGGACAGGAAAGCGAGATGTACAGGGAAAGTGATTTGAGCAGGCAGTGAAAAGAATGAAGGCGCGAGGTGTCCCAGAGAAATGCACTAAAAAACTTTTTAAATGTTTGCGTGTCTGTGCATAAATTAAAGTGTGTCTGAGTTTCGAAATTCATTGAAATTGACTCTAAAATTATGAATTTTTAATTAATGCTTATTAACGTCGCACACTGAGAAGCAACACGAAGGCTATTGGCGAAGGACCTCGTAATTTTGAGCCTCGGTCAAGTGACGAGAACTGCATCTCCCCCTCTAAATATCAGGAGGATTTGGGCTTCGATTAGATTTAATGTGCATCAACACCGCTTAATGGTATCAGGATTTGAACCCAGGACTGGAAATAAACAATATCGCCCGCGAGTCCGTTGCCATGACCACGAGGCTACCACGGCCACAATTAATAAGTGAAGTACGAGTAATCTAAGTTGAGAGACGTTTATCAATTGTAGAGGCATTTTAAAGAAGCATCGCTTATCATTTTGATAAGATTGAAGTAATGGAAGATTAGATAATTAATTAATCGATTCTTGTAGCCCTTTTAACTTTTCAAATAGACATAAACTTCAATTGTCATTATCACAGAACTTAAATTTATGGCTTATTGATGTAGATTTATTGATTTCGATTAAGCGACCCTTTTCTCTCTCTCAATTTAATAATAATAACAATAATATATGAAGACTTTATAGGTAACAAGTGTTGTAATTTTGAAAAATGATCAAATGACAAGAGTGACACCTGAGCGGAACCATGTAAGGACTTTGAATGTCATTCCTTTGAAGTTTTTAGTTTGTTTAATTTTTATTTTCGTCGCACTAGAAGCAATACAAGGGCTATTGGTGACGGACCTTGTAATTTTGAACCTCGGTTAAGTGACGAGAATGAGGCATGAGCTAGCACCCTCTCTCCTAATTTCCACACCACGCCAACGGGAGGATTTTTGGCCTCGACAGATTTAACGTGCATCAGCCCTGGGCTATGCGACGGGGTTTTAGCGGCCAAGGACCGAACTCGCGACTGAACGAAAAACGTCGGCCACAAATCCCGGAACCATGACCAGTAGGCTACCTCGATCACTCATTTCCTTTGAAAGGGCAGTTCTTATAGAATGGAGCCCTTATCCTCTAGACATGTCTTAATGGAATGAGCTTAATATCAGCATTGCCGAGCATGAAACTCGTTACTATAACTACTGGGATACTATGGCCTACTGGAAAGGGAGTTTATTAAAAAAAACTGGCTAATAAAAAGAAGGGTGACCTAACAGCTTGCTCTAACTATAGAGGTATAAGCCTTTTATACACATGTTAAAAAAACTTCTCTAATATTCTGCTCCAGAGACTTAGTCCATTTATCGAATCTGAAATTGGCCTATCAATGAGAGTTTAGAGAGAAAAAATCCATAATTGACAAAAAATTTTGTTTGCTTCAGATTCTTAAGAAATGTATTGAATATTATATTAACACTCGTCATCTATTTATTTATTACCACATTTGATTGTGTAAGAAGGAAACATCTAATAGAAACAGTGCATGAATTTAAAATTCCAAGTAAATTGATTAGACTTGTAACGTGTGCATTGAGTGGCACCAGCTGTAAAATTAAATTCATGGGGGCCCTCTCGGAGAGTCTGAGTGTTAATAATTGTGTTCTACAGGGTGACTCTCTTTCTTGACTTTTTTTCAATATTGTGCTGGAGATATTCATGATTCAAATATCATCACACGTGGAAACATTTTCTACAAATCAATTCAGCTTCTGGCTTACGCTGATGATACTGATATCATTGCTAGGAGTGTCTCAGCATTGAAAGAATCATTGTCTTCTTTAGAGATTGAAGCAAATCGTATGAGATTGTCCATAAATGAGTCTAAAACCAAGTACAAGCCTGAAAATGCCATCAAACGATACACTCACTCATTTAAATATTGGAATTTATGTACCTTGGATTTCTGGTTAAAGCAAAAAATGATATTATCTCTGAGATCCAAAATCGTATTTAATTTGCCAGCAAAACGCTTCTTGGACTCCACTCTTTACTGAGGTCCCGGTTTCTCACCAGAAAAACAAAGCTTCTTCTTATTAGACCGGTTCTAATGTATGGTTCGGAAACTTAGCCTCTAACTAAAAATATAGAATACAAAACTGCAAATTTGAGAGAAGGATTCTCAGAAGTATTCTTGGAGGCGTCAAAGAAATTGGCCTTTGGCGAAGGTGGTTTAATTCTGACATTTATAAAATTTAAATGTGTCTGATATCATTAAATATATTAAAGTGAAGCGAATCTATTAAAGTGAAGTGAAGTGGGCTTCTCATATTGTTAGAATGGTTGCAAAAAAATCCAGGAAAGAAAATTTTTGCTGCAAAGTCCAGAAAAAAGGAAGAACAAAGCTATGATGACTTGATTCAGTTGAATCGGATTTTAAGGTGATTGGGGGGAGGAACGGGAAGAACTAAGACAAAAGGCAGGTTACCGTGAAGAAATCTTCAAAAGAAAACCTTGGCTACACAGGGCTGTTGAGTCAAATATGATAATGGTTAAAGGACATGAGATTAGTCTCTTAGTACGAAAAGTCTGGAAATTTAGTGAATATATTCTTTAAAAATATAAATCGTGTTACTATCGCTTTAAGATTATGATAGAATTATTTTTATTTTAATATTTTTGGTAATAATAAGACAAATCATCAAACAATAATTACTTAGAAAAGTTTCCAAAATGGGTATGTGGTTATTGTTTTATTTTGTGATATTTAGGTTTGAACAAAATCTAAGAGTTAGGTAGAAACGACAGTAGATTAATGAGAATACCACATTGGAATGCTTACAATCTTTAGATTATCAGTAAAATGTTACAATTATATAAAACAATGCACTTTGTAAAGGTGGCATTCTTTTAAGTGTATATGAAGGTACACATTTTTACCCGTTTATGTTCGAACATACAAGTTTCAGGTGTTATTCTAATGAAATAATTTTTTCTTCAAATTACACCTATGACGTTGATTCGAAGAAACTCGTGGTATGTTAAGAATAAGAAAGGAGCGATTGTAAATCAGGTCCCTCATCGCCTCATTTAGTGATAGCTAGGGCGATAACGTTGGCCACTGAGAAATGGAAATTTTTAACAGTTTTGTACCTCTTTTGCATTCAAATGGATAGAATTATTTCAGTGGTGGTCATTTTAGATGACGAATTTCATTTCAAGTCTTATGTATAAAATTGGTCCATTGTGAGCCTATGTAGAAGACTCAGCAATGAAAATTCATTGTATATTATATAATAAGCGCATGGTTACCTCTAAAGTCAAGACAAATTACCCCCCCCCCCGAGAACATAATATCATTCAGTTTGTTTTTATCTTTGCAGAATACGCCGCATAAACTCTAGAGGAGAAGTTCCCTTTTTTTTAAAAAAAAAAAAAAAAAAAAAAATTACGTGGGGATGTCTTTCTCGAACTACATGCAATCTTCTCACCTTGCCATGAGGTGGCACGTTAGAACAATACATTTCTGCAAGCGCATATATCCAAATTGCGAGTGCATGCACACCTGTGATATTGGTATTAATGCTCGTGTAGCCATCAGAACACAATAGAAGAGGATAAGAATTAGTCGATTTTGGTAATCCGACTGTTTTCCGCCAACTATCAAATTTGATTTCCCTCCAGAACTTGCCTGAATTGCCTCCTTTTCGTATACGTTCAAGAAATGCTGAGTTCACCCTGTTGAGCAGAAGACATTTTAAACTAGTAGATTCGTCGGTCTCGCAACACAAACTAATCAGAGATCTTTGTGGGCATTTTCTGTATGACGAATCTTGCTTGCACTGATGGCTGCGAGGTTACTCGACAGTTGTTCGTTGTTACTATGTTCCACACTAGCATGATAATTTTCAATTACGAGTCGTATCTCTTCAGTTATTCGTTACCTATTATTTTTGCAAATATTTATACTAACCTCCTTTTTTTATTTTTGTTCTGTTTGGATGAGTGATATACACAATATATTATACGATAAAAGTTTCGTTGATCGTGCCACCAAGTGTACAACTCCTTGTAATTTTCGGGAAACGAAAGCAATAATCGGTAATGACGGCTACGTATAAATTGCAAAAGGTTGACCATCATTCATCGCAGATCGCAAATCAGGCTTGAAGGTTCTGATAGACAGTGGAGCTTCCATTATTTGCGTGCTAGTTAAACTACATCGTAGACAACGCAGTTCTAATTGTATACTGTCTGCTGTCAATAGTACCTTGGATACATATGTGTGGCGTACTAAATCTTAATATTGTTATAGGTTTGCGATGCATTTTTTCTTTCGTCTTTATCAATACCGATATATCACACCCAAAGGTATGAACTTTCTAACCAAACACGGATTACTTCTGAATTATCAAAGGAATTGCTTACGAATAGATTGGCAGCACTTCAGATTGCGGGTACCCGTTCTCGAGGAAAATTGTTTACAACTCCAGTGCATGCAATTCACCTTATATTGAAATCTCATTACAGTTTCCGGAATTGTTTGATAAAAAAAATTATCATTTGCTACTTCCCAAAAGGATATTTTCTTTTATATAGAGACTCAGGGGGAGATTCCGTGCATTCTACAGTAAGGCGACTATCTGTGGAAAAACTTAAAGTGTAAACAAGTGGAATTTGATGACTTACTCAAAGGAATTATCCCTCAAGAGCTCTTACGACACTTTTTTCTCCTTTAATAGTAATCCCGGATTCTAAAGACTCCTAGCATAGTAGTTAAGTAAAAGGACAATTTTAATTACTTTTTTAATTTTCATCGTGGCTGGACAAAATCGGTATGATTCTTATTGGCTCAAAGAGAGATAAATTATGAGGAAAACTGATTATTTAATTAACGAAGTTATTAAGTAAGTTTTAAAAAGTATTATCTCTCTAAAAAAATCCAATTTTTTGAAGAATTATTGAGAAAATGCTCTAAATCATATATTCCCAACATACTTATCACTTCCTTCTCGAGGGAAAAGTACTCATCTCCCCACCTTTTCAGAAAAAAAAAAAAAATTTGACACTGACTCCCGTTTTTGAATTCCTTAATAAATTATTGTCGTGAGTTTTTAGATCTTTAATAAGTATTTTAAGATGCTTCCGATAGTCAGGGGGGAAATCACGCACATTAATCACATATTCCTTTTCTCTCTCTCTCTCTCTTGCATGTATTTTATTCTATTCAAATGAAAGCAATACTCAAGTTTTGAGGAGAAAAAAGTAGGCGACTCAATACGATGAACAGTGTACTCGGAAATTCATACTGGCGTGACGGAAACCTTAATTTTGTTATGAATACACACCCACAGCGGTGGTCCATGTGGTGCAGCGATTTGTTCATGTACTATCCGAAAAGATATTGGGAATAAAGTTAGAATGTATCAATACCTAATTTCTATGCGTACTGGTCTTGCTTGAAAATAATTAGAAACATTAGGCAATTTGAAACATGTATTCGATGATTTTTAGTATTAATCAAACTTTCTGGAACATTATTACATGTGTTGCCCAGGTGAACTTTACTCCAGGTGAACTCAACTCCCAGTGATGAATAATTCTACCCCATTAAGAACTACTGGTCTAAATAGTTTGCTTCTAGTTTCATTTAAATCTAATGGTTATTTTTAAAGATATGTGAAGAAAACCATCGGAGGGCCATACTCTAGATAATTTCATGTAAACGATTCGTACCATTTCCCCCGTTTATCGATTGTTACGTTCTAAAAACTGTTAGATGGTTCATTAAGATTCCGTGCCTGCAAATGTAAGTTTTAAAATTGAATTTTTCCTAAACAATTGAAAGGAATGATAAAAAAATTTTATATTAAAGTATTTTAGGACATGAGAAATACAAATGCACAAAACTTTTGATATGTTATAATTCATTCTTCCAATTTTGTCCGCCAACGGTAAAAAGTGCAAAAGACATTAAGAATACCCGTTGTTTTTTTTATGAATGCGCGATCGCTACCAATAACTGCAAGCTGTTGAGACATCTCTCGAATCATTCTTTTATGATTTAAAGTAGTCATTCCACAGAAACGAATAATGAACTATGCTTATTCGAAGTCTGGTTTTCAACAGCTGTCATATTTTCTAAAAAGTCGAAATAAATATGATAGGTTAGAAGCTCATTTGAAAATTTTATTAGAAAATTACTTCTAATTATAAATATGACTTCGATTTCCTTTGTCAGGTTATTTGTTTTTAAAAAAATAGATAGTTTTTATCTTTTGAATATTAAGTGAATTAAGTGAGCAAAATCTTCCTTTTTTTAAGTATTCATTCCATATATTTACAGATTCTAAAGGAAAATCGTAAATGAAAAATATGTTCCAAATTATTTTCTTTTGTTACGCAAATTTTCTTCTGTTCCCTTTTTGAACATACATGGGGAAGGAGTACATATTTTAAAATGCATATTTGAATTTGGTAATTGAATTTAATAGTTTAAAGAAAAAATAAGTACGAATAGCAAAAATTGGGAAAGCTAGAATGAAATCAATCAGCAAAATAGTTACATCTGAAGGGGTTGAAGCATATAATCTTGTTATTACAATATATGCAGAAAGTAAAAAGCTACTAAAATCTTTTAGAAAAAATATTGTATTCAAATTACGAAAACAGTTTTACATTGATTAGAACATTCTATATAACGATGTAAAAACTTGTAAATTTTCACGTATTTAAACTTTACTCTTGCTGCAGTATTATTTGTAACAGACCAATGGAACCAAAACTAACTAAAAACGTTATGATTGATTGATTGTCTTCTAACGTTGCTCTTAAAAGCAACACGAGGGCTATTGACGAAATATCCAGGAGGACCAAGATCACCCAAAAGGGCTTAGAGCAACAAGGGAAGAAACCACCCTATATTCAGAATTTATTGATTAATCAAATATTTATTTTTACAGGATAAAGAAAGCTATAACAACCGCCGGTGGCTAGTTCGCAACTATGATCACTAGCAATTTTTTCTTTCATGGGAAATTTTTTTTACATAGCATAGTTTTAACTTACACATAGATTTTGTCAAATTTAATTTGGTCAAGATCGTTATAACAAATTAGTTACCTTCACAATAAAAATGGATTTTGTCTTCTAATTGTTTGCATTAAACATTAATTTTGGTAAAAATGATTTTTAAAGAACGAAAAATACTTTTTCTGCGCAATGCAGATTTCTTATTCGAGTTTATTTATTTCATAATCTCACATAACTGACTTCTTAAATTTTTATTTAAAAAAGCACACTCAATCTAAACTTCTTGATAGTAAACTACGGTCACCGGCAACATTTTAAGGGCAGAAGACTTTTATCGATAATGTAACACAGAAGTAATTAAGGTATCCGTACACCTTCGGAGAAAAGTTTTTGAAATACATTCATACTTGCTATCAAAATATTTTTAATGCTAAAATATAACCTAAAACTATGAAAAACACGTTTAATAATCTGCTTTTAATTCAAAAAAAAAATTTGGAGTAGAAAACCTAATGAAAATAATATATAAATTGACTAACAGAATAACGCTCATAACTCAAAAGTAAACAAAATATCATTATTCTATCAATTTTATCTTATTAATCATAATATTTTTTGGAGCTGGCACTACTTTCATGATGAAAATAATATTACAACAATTTTATTGTGTTTCGAGTCAAATAACAATGAAAAATCAAAAAAAAGTTATAAAATACACGATTTAAACATTTGTTACTAAAAATATATCAGTTTTACAAGTATGAATTCATTGGGGGTTCTTAAAAACTATAAATTGAATATACTTGCAAATTTTAAATTAATTTGGTTCATAACTTTTTCTGATATCTACGTTGCCATATGTGAATATGTCGAGAAAACTTATTTTGAGAAAAATCAAAAACAATCTTTCAAATGCAATTAATAATTAGCTACCGAATAAAATTCAAATCCCTGTAGCATAAGTTCTAAAAAAAAGGTATAAGCAAAATTCAGACACTATTAGAAAGAAAAAGTTTAAATTTTTAACTGACGTTAAAATTAGAAAATCGAAAATTTTGACACGGATACCTTAAAATGATTTAGATGCTACAAAAATAGTACACAAATGCAAAATTAAATGTTTTCTGCATACGAAGTAGTCTGATCATGAAAACTTTTCATTCATTCAAAAGAAATACAAAATAGGAAAAAATATGTACGACATAATTTTAAAGTCACAAATGGAAATATAGAAAAATAACCTTGAGAACAACCATTATTCATGATTACATCAGATAATCGAGTTGATATTGAATCAACCAGTTTGTGAAATAAGTTTACAAGTATGTTATTCTACTAATTTAAAATGGAAGTTTTCAGTTGGTAAACACTATAGAACTGTTGACCGTTATCGCAAATTGAGCGAACTAAATATCCTCATACATTCTCTTGGAGTTTTGATCCGGACTTCTAGCCGGATAATCCAATGTAGACACTCCATTCGCTTCTACTAACACAGCTGTTAAGTAAGAACATGTAGACACATTGTCTTGAAGAAACATTCAAATTGACCATCCATCTATGACCACCTAAAAACATCCTTCTATGACCACTGTAAACTAGTGACAGAGACAGTAAATGCTCGACAAGCATATCTTGATAATGAACGTTCATTCGACCTCTTACGAAAACAATATCCACTTAGTCCTCATATCCGAAAGCAGCCCATAATATCAAAGAATCACATCCGTATAGTCTTCGAAATAAAAGATGTTTGTCATCCTTTAAATGGGGCCAGTAATAATTTATCCCATTAGGGCCAGCTTATTTTCATCCGGAAAAACTACAATTTCCCATAAATCAGTCCAAGACATGATTTGAAGCAAACGCTAAACGAATCTGTTTGGCTTGTTTGGTAAGGGGTGGTTTGCTGGCCATTTCCCTTCAAATAAGAACCAAATCTCTCCAACATTGAACTATCCTTACATGGCCTCTCAGTGAAAATTCACTTGAAACTTGTCCAATAGACGTTTTTTTTTCGAGCAAAATCCTCCTGTCTTCTGGAACAGATATTGATTTCTTTCTTCCAGTTTATTTTTTGGAACCGTAATTGCAAGAATCTTTAAGATAATCATTTACGCATGTATTTAATCGACCTAGTGCATCAGCTATTTTCCTTCCACTTCAATCAGGGAGCTTTTTTTTAAAGTTAATCAATAACTTCAAGCTTATGTAACATTAAGGACTTTTATTAGACATTTTTGAAAAAAAAAATACTTACCTAGACTGTCTATTTTTATTTTATGAAATTATCTGTGAGAAAACGATAAAATGCTTACATAAAACAATATCCAGAAGCGAAATAATATGTGGATGTAAAATTTTTCGTCAAACGTGTCATGCACGCATATTTAGACTTTACAGATATTCTCTTCTGACAAACCAAATCTTGAATTAATATGCACCTACTCTGCTTCTGAGGTCATTACATGATTTGCATACGGAGCATTTTTCTCCTTTGACTACACTTTAAATTTAAAAATGAAAAATTTAAAAATTTAATAAAAAATTAAAAAAAAAAACTTGTGGCATTTATAATACAGTATTGTTACTTTTTGATGTTCTATATAACATGCGCTATCTTTTAAATTTTTTATTACCTGTTATTTTCTAGATTCTAAAGAAATATGTTACTTTTTTTAAGAAAATCACAGAGATTACACTTGAAAAATTTCATGTTATCTAAATTATTAATTACAATATCGATTCATTTTTTTTCTTTGAAGCTCAAACAGCATCCCTGTATAGTATAATTATCGATTCTTCATAAGACATGCACCTATAAATTGAGTTAGGAGTGTATCCAGAGTTAGTCGTGAAAGATTCTAGACATTTGCGTTGAAAAAGCTTAAATGAGCCGGCAAAAATTTAATAAAAGCTACGTGGAGAGAGAAAAAAAACTATTCATATCACTCATATGTCGGACATTAGTACAATTTTGTTTCATAATAATACTTAACTAGTGAAGACATTTTATTATAAAATCACGAGATCTTTCACCACTGGATGAAAACTACATTAATTTAAAACTTCACTATTCATTAGGTTCTACATCCCCAAACTAATATTATCTCTCCTAAACAAACTAAACTTAGAATAAATCCACAGCAGAGCACAACATTTTTTTAATGACATCGAACTCGAATAATTTGGACAGATTCCTTCGAAACCGTGACAATTGCATTAATTCCGAATAGAGCATTCTGCTAGGTGCCGTGTTAACATGGGTGGGCGTAATTGAAGGGAACAATTAAAAGACGTCGTCCATCGGGGGTGGACAGGGGTGAGCGCAAACGACTTAACAAATGCAGAGTGGCATGTTCAGCGATGCCTGGCGTGAAGAATCGATAGAATACACCTTGGGACCCGGAACTTGACGTCCCGGATGAGACGCAGAAGAAGGTTTTAATTAATCATAAAGTCAAGATGCTTGACATTGTCTCTGATCATCATTTACAGATGGATAGATTTGCATGGGGGTTGCGAAATTGGCTACTTTCGATTGGGAAAGGGGGCGTCTTTATATTGTGAGCATTTTTGGAAAAAATGAAATTCACTTTGTTCACAGAACTCTCGGAGATGTATCTTAAGATATTTATTACCATAAATAGATATTTTGGGAAATTGTTTTTCAACATACAGCTTTAATTATCGTGTTATAAAATTTCAAACAAATAAATAACAAAAGTATGTTAAATTACATTCACAGTTAAGTAGAAAACCACAATTCATTAGCAGCTGGAAAAATCTTGGGTTATTTATCCTATCCTTGTTATCTTTATAATCTTCCCTATTTTATTCCTGCTATCTTTATATTCTTTTCTGTTTTTGTGTTATATTAATATTGAAATAATAATTGTAGAAGAATGCTTTTCAAATTGTTCAAACGCATTTAAAATTCAAACTGTTATTACTCTGGAAAATATTTGTTTTAAAGACAAAAAGAAAGTCAAAACTCGTAATATCGATAATTTCGATCGAAAGTCGTATTATCGATATTAAAATAATAATAATCGAAGAATGTTTTTCAAATTGTTCAAACGTATTTAAAATTCAAACTGTAATAACCCTGGGAAATATTTGTTTCAAAGACAAAAAGAAAGTCAAAACTGAAGCAGTTTATTCTTGCTTCTGATGAATTCTATGAATCATTATATCTCAATAATTTTGTTTTCTAATTTGTTACTGACATTATGTAAGACAAATGTTAAGAAAAAAAAAAGTTAAAATTAAATGTTAATGTCTTTTGAATAATGAGAAATATGTTGATTTTGTATAAATTATACAAATCGTTTTGGATTAATCGTAAATTATCGTTTTGGACGTTTTTGCGTAATTATTTATCTTTGAAATATATCTTTGAATTAACGAATAATTAGGAATAAAAGCAACCCTTTTTAGAAGGAAAAAAAACCAAATTCCACTACAGTGAATAAAAATATTAAGATATTTTTAAAGATATTTTTGAAATCTTAAAGCGCCTTGCTTTGTTTACATAACTAATGCAATTCAATCAAAAATATTCGCCTTTTTGCATATGTTTTAAAATACATTTAATTTATGTTTATATATTATATAAAATTCTTCTTGTAATTTCTCATTTTATACATTGTTCCCATTCTACACATTTTTAATATGCTATGCACTTGAAATGAAAAATTATCTGAGGCAACATAACGGCTATATCTATCAATCAAAAATAGCACTCCAATTTTTATGCATTATACAATTTCTTAAAAATTCATTTCTTGAATTTGTTTGGAATAGAATTAGTATCCTTGGCGGAAGGCAGAATTTTCATTTGAGCTCCTTAAATTATCTTTCATTTTAAGTAACGCATTATTTATTAAATTTAAAAATGTAAATTACATTGAATTAGGAAACAAAATAATTATAAATAAATAAAAACTACAGCCTTCATCGCATTTGCATGCCTTAGAAGTAAGACCCTGTTTGATGATGTTTTGGAAAACATTTAACAAATTCTCATAAAATTATATATAATGGTAATCAAACTATTTTAAAATAAAAAACAAAGTTTTAACAGGACGTAGCAGGATTTAAACACATAAAACATAGCAGAATCAACATAGAATATATGATTCTTCTGTTGTCATCAAGTCTTCTGAGAGCGATACTAAATATTCAAAAAAAATTAAAAGTGTAATTAGAGACATTTATTGATAACGATGCTGCCATTTTTAATACCTATCTGTGAAGAAAATAATAATTATAAAGACCAGGCTCCACAATAAGACGAATTTTTATTTTTCCTGAACTCTTAAGTTTATTTGATGTCATAAATAATTATTCATATATAATCAATCCTCATTATAGCTCCACCCTTTTAAGCAGAACATTTCATTGAACTCGCGACATTTGGAATAATTATTTGTCTCTTTGGAAGCTTTGCCGAAAGGTAATAAATTATTAGAGATATTTCTGTTGAATGAAGGAAAAAATTCCGCATCAATAATTATTTTGCTAATAAGAAAAAAAAGTTTCATTATAAGTTACATCATAAAAAATAGTTACAAATATATAAGTGTAATGAAATGTGAAATAAATCTTCATAAATTAACTTATAGTGATTAATTAAAAGCCTTTCATCTTCAATGATGTGAAAATAATTTATTTCTGAAAAAGAAAATTATGCGTTCTCTTAACCGGACATCGCAAGATTGGACCTTTGGTTGGGTAACAATAATTATTTGAACATCACAATCACGTTAAAAGACCAGTAGAAAAAAAATCAAGGAAACACTGATGCTCACAGATTCATTCTGTAATTATTGTTTTTGAAACCAAAAACGCGGAAGATTATGTTTTTGAAAATACTTACTTGAGCAATGAAATTTTTTCAAAATAAAATGGAATGAGCCAGTTTTCCCAGCTGACCGGCTGGTTAGACCAAATACCACTAGAACAAAGACTGATTGAGAAGACACGCTGACTTAAAATACTAGAATCTAATTTTTTGCTGTATTTCTTTCCATGAAATTCGGTAAACATGTAGTTTTCAGTTTTTGTAACCTAAATAACTGAAGATTATATTCTTGAAAATACTTCGAGAGGGGAAAATTTTTCTTTTATAAATATATACATGTATATATATATATATATACCGATAAATCAAAACCTATGGAGACACGCGACTAAAAATTCTAAATTCACTAATTTCTTATTTATAAAATAATTTAAAATACTCGTTTGCCAATCAATTCAAAATCTAACTCTCATTTGTCGAGCAAATTTGAATCTCTAATTTTTTTTAAAATATTCATTTGTCAAACGAAAGTTTTGTTTTTAGAAAAAAAAAATTACTAACATTAGAATGAGTTACTTTCTCAGTTGAGTGTCTGGTTAAATCAAAGACCTGTTGAACCACGACCCATTAGTCAAAATGCTGAAATCTATAATTTGTTGTTGTACCTTTTTTCGTGAAATTCAGAACAAATCGCCTTTACTTGTGTTTATATTCGTATTTCTTAATAAATAAACTTCTTAGCTTTTTAGTTTATTCAAATAGACTTTTTAATACTTTATTTTGCATTCAAATTGCTCTTTGTGAGTTAAAATTTAAAAGATAATGTTTACATATTTACAGAACTTAGAAGAATTTCATTGGAGGTGCTTTGGAACTGAATCATTAATAAAGTAGGGGAAAAAATTGAACTTTGCGGTGCAATTCTTACACGAGAAAAATTAATCAAATTTCCTCACGTGATTTTTATTATTTAATAAAAATAAAAATTTTAGTTACTGTGGCTTTCAGAAAAAGTTTTTGCTCTAAGTATATTATTATGTAAAAATTTTCATTAAAAAATGTGTAAATCCTTATTATGTATAATACTTTTATACAAAGAGCTATTGTTAAAAAGCTCTAAATACAACAAAAAATCAATAGATTACTGAAAAAAAAGTGCTATTTCAATAAATTTTGTTGTTGATAGTAAATACTTCAACAAAAAATATTTCCTAATTAATTTGTCATTTTTTATAACCAAAGACCGATTTTGATCAATATCCCCTTAGAAGATATTTATTATAACGCCTTCTGTTTTAGCAAATGTGATTGTTAACTTCTTTAAAATTTAAACGTCGTTTCTCGCTTTAGTTTTTCACAATTTAATGATTTTTAAATAAATTTGTGCAATATTCAGTAATTTTGTGTACTCCACGCAGTTTTAAAAATTAATTTTTTCTTTTTAACAATGTTTTTTTTCTTAAAAAAAAATAGCAATCGATCACTAACAACAAATTTCTTTACATACGAAGGATATTACTAGAATTCTTCACATGTTTAATATTTCTTTTGAAATTAAATTAAAAACAAATAATCTTCAGTATTATTAAATTTTCAAGATGTCGAAACTCGAATCACGAACATTAACATTATCTTTTAATAACATTAACATCTATTGACATTGCTTTTTACTTTAATGATATAAATTTATACCATCACCCATACAACATTTGATGGAGTTGTATATAAATTTCCCATAAAGAGCAAATTTCAACTTTTATAGCTTAGAAAAATATGTATAAAGTTGCTTGCAATCATTTGAAAGAACTAAGTAATATCTTAACCACTATTTTAAAATTTCAAACAGAATAATATACTTATGTTTGATCGATACATCAAACTCTCCGAAATCTCAAAATTACATGGAATAAAAAGTGAAAAAACTAAGTCGTGGCACCTTAAAGCAGTTTGGTTTGATAGATACTCAAATTATTATTTTAGCTAATGAGGATAAGAGATTCTTCTACAATAGCTCTTTGTTTAGACTGACATTAATACATATTAAACAGAGAAATATTTACATATCAAATTAATGGTAGCATTAGTCTAATTGTGAGATGCTTATCCAACTATTTAAGTGTGAATCATTAAATTAATGTAACTGTTTAACTGAATGACTAATTAATTAAATATCGAACAGTTTAACTAATTAATTAATTATAATAAATCTAACAGTCTAAATAATTTTTAAACTTCATATTTTCAAACGTTAAGGCACTACCTAAATTCATGGAAGGATTTTTTCACTAAATCTAGTAAATTTTCAGCTTCATTTTGAAAGAAACAAAGATAGGACTAAGAAAATCAAACCCCAAGGATTAAAGTTAATAAAAAGAAATCGATACCTGCACATTTACCATCACTGGCATGCGTTACCATTTTGATTAACATATTGCGCAGTTAACTGAACTCTTAACAGCTTTAATACAATATACTGGTAAAGATTGTTTATTTAATGTTATCTATGAACCGTAAGACGTACTCCAATTTTAAGTCGATTTTTCTAGATAAAAAGACACGTCTTATGTTTCGAAAAATATATATACTGTTCGATTCGGTATAATTAAAATTACGTTGTTTTATTTAATTTACTGATTAATTTAATTCTGATTCTAACACTTTAAAATACACCACAAAAGTATACCGAAAATACTGTGCGTGTAAAACAAACCTCCATCAGTCACTGTTGCGGAATACCTCACCTGTAAATATGCTTCTCACTGGGAGCACAGTCCCTTCCATCGCGCGCTCTTCCCTAAAAGTCCCTGCGGACAAATGTACAAATCAGTTCTGTTTATTGGTCGATTAAACATTCCGTTGCTATAGCGTCTTTACATATTACAAGAGGTTCCGGGCGCGTTACTTCGGGACCTTTAAATCGTGTTATCTTGGATCGCGACTACAATTTACGCTGCGGTCCTCACAGCTAATATCCGTCGGTAATGAAGACTCTACACTTCGCCATGTTTATTTGGCTCAAGAGCTAATGTGTTTTGTAATTTTGTAATAAAAGGGGGGGTGCCGTGGCTCCGAGCCGAGCAGAGCAAATTTTCTCGAGTCGAGAGAGCTTCCGCTGCTGATGTTGTTGTTGTTGTTGTCTCGCCATTTTTACGTCTGGCGAGAAGGATGGTTACTGAGACCCGTTGTGGGATGGTTATTTTAAGGGAAAGGAATGTTAAATTTGAGATGGTGGAAGAGAGTGAGAGAAGTAAGGGTATAAATGAATATCTGGGAGGCAAATGATAGTGTTACTGGTGTGGAGTTTTGATTGTTTATTACGCCGCGGAGTGCTTTAGAAAATAAGATCTTTGTTAAGATGAGATTCGCGAGAGATGTCAAAACAATAGATTGGGGAAAGATTTATAATGCGTGTGTATTGATGGAGAAGATAGAAATACACAATTAGAGGAAAACTAAATGTGTAAATAAAATCTTAATAACTTAGTTCAAGCAAATTTTTGCGTAAACAATATGTGGATGTTTTATCTTTTTAATTAAATTTTATTTTTAAAAATTAAAAAAAAAATCAAACTCGATTTTTAATTAAAGCGAACTTTTAAAATTGCTTTTTAATAATATACAGGATTATTCAAATTGATTCATCTGATTCCAAAATTTCATATTTTTTTAAAATTATAGAATGATAAGTAAGATGATAGAAGTAAAACATGAATAATGGAAGGATTAGTAATGATACTCAGAATGAAAAGTAATACATTAATGCAAAGCGAAAAAATAGGATTGTTTTTATGAGTGTTGATACAACTACTTTCAGTTATACAAATAAGGTCAATTCGATATGTAAATTATTGCCTGATACTTTGTAAAGTGTCAGTGGTAATTGATTGTACAGAAGCCAAAATCCATTGTTAAAGAATACATAAATTTTTGGGTAACGGTGACGGATACACTTTATCTTTTACAAACCTCCAATGGAAGAAATCAAATAGGGTATCAGGTGAATAGACATTGTAATCTCATGTCAAGTGACTTAGGTGGCCAGCTGTGTACCATCAAGTCATTTGTTCCACTACGACCGATCCAACTGCCAGGTAGTTCTGTGAAAGCTTCGAAAATAGCTTTCGAGAATTAGCTTCACGAAGAACACATGATGGCCACCTATTTTTCACAATATAAGACTTCCACGGTTTTCCTTTGTATTCATGTATTACTTATCATCCTGTGTCGTTTAATTTTGAAAACATGGAATTTTGAAATCGGATGAATCATTTTGAATAATCATGTATTTAATCAGGTGCACTGAAATGGAAATTATTATTATTATAAAATATACTAGCAAAATCAGCAAAAATATTTGGTATTCATTTCATACATAATAACTATTTTTAATGTGTTCCGTTTGAATCAACTGCAATAATAAAAAAATTAAGTAAAAAAAATTGAAAAAGAAAGAGTTTTAAGTAACACTAGACAGATAGAATAATAATATTAAGAATAATAATATTAAATGGGATTTGTACAATTAAGTCAAATAAAATTAAAATAATTGTAAGAACATAAAAGCACTTTTGAATGGCAGTAATAAAAATTATACTGATTCATATTTTAGTTACATATAAATTTTTTATTTAAACTGAATATTTAATTAGTTAAATTATATTTTTTTCTTACCCAAAGAAAATTTTATTTTTAATCACAAAATTGCTTTTCACATTCATTAAAATTGAAACAAATCAAAATAATGTGCATAAATTTCCAGTTGAATAAAATAATTTA
>BMAW01075711.1:164606-180978 GCA_019974015.1 Nephila pilipes
CGCTGTGTTTTGCTATTTATATGAGGGAAAATTCAATTAAACGTCAGAGTCCACAAGGTCTGAATGGAGGGACTTCCAGGGAAGATAAGTATAGACTTAAAGTCTGGTAGGGATCATCCCTACAGGTCTGTTCCGTGAGAAGAGAGCATTGTCAGCGAATTTCTCAGAACGCGTGATTGAATTAATTAAAAAGAATAGGAATTGTATCAGGAAATACGAATGAACATTATCGTTTGAAGGAGAGAATGAGAAAATTTAGTAAATTAAATTATTTAAGTGAGAAATTAATGGGAATTAAGTTAAATCATTACATATATATATATATAAATATATGTGTGTCTCTCTCTCTCTCTCTCTCTCTCTGTGTGTGTGTGTGTGTGTGTGTGTGTGAGCGCGCTTAGACCAAAAGTGTAAATTTTAGCGGAAAATCGAATGAATGAATTTGTAAAATTTAACGACATCGAAAATATTTATGAGTTTCTTCCGGATGCATCACTTAACATGAAATTCTTTTAACACGATAAAGTATTTCATTTCCTTCATTTTAGTGGTTAACTTTTTTCGTGGGACCTTAAAATTACAAATGTGCAAACGATTTCAGGAATCTTTAATTTTCGAAAAATATCGATCAAATATTACCATGGAACGTACACGACCCAAAACTTAGAATATTACAGCTTACCGAACACACATCGTTTAAGTGCGCCTGGAAACTTCATTGCGTATTTGCACCATTATCGATCGAAATGCGAAGTGCTTAAGAAAGTATATCAGAAATCGCTTTAAAGTGTAATTAGGCTCATTTGAAAAAGTTAAGGAAAAAAAGTTAAATGCTTTTATAAATGTCACCCTGATATTAGCCTTGTCAGAGCTATTAGAAACGGTACATTACACTTTTGGAAGGGAAATTTACAAGACATTTATCGAGGTAGTTTTATTTCGCTAAATACTTTCTTTATTATGACGCAAGGGATTTGCATAAATTGGGAAAGAATTTTGTGCAGAGTTCATTTTTTCTAAGTGTTCGCTTTCACTTTTGGACGCAAAGAGCAAAGCTTTAAATACGTTGCTGATTTGAAGTTCTTAGAATGCTAGAAATATTCAATGTTTCCGCTTCTGCGTGTTTCTTTGAAATGACGTCCAATAAGATGAAATTGAAAAAAAAAAGAATATCTATACCTTTTCTCATTAGTTGGCTGAGTTTAAATGAAATATTTATAAGTTTTAGTTCTTTCCAGTTATTTTTATTAATCGTTTTTCGAAAAAAATTTAAACTATTAACGAAGCGTTATATAATGAGAGTAAGAGATAAAAAGTTTTTTTTTTTTTAAATTCATATTAACTTACAGCTGCAGAGATTTGGGAATGTTTTAAAAACACTTGAATTTCATTCTATATAATGATAAAATGATGTTGAATATTATCTTTTAAGAATACTTCCATTGTTTTTAAGAGTGTATTATTATTTAATTATTAGAAATTTAATTTATCTTCATCTTACGCATAAATTTTTCATAACCAGCACATAAAAAAAATCTCTCATTTTGAAAGTTATGAAATAGAATCACTCCTGTATAATATCATAATTTTGTCACTAAATTAATTTAATTTTCTTTAAATTCAAAATTTTCAGTTGACATCTGAACAGTTCAGATCTGAAACTAGTAATAATAGCCTTACCAGAAAAATTAATTTAATTTCGGAGAAAAATATTTTGTTCATCCTCACCTTTTTTTTTTTTTAATATCTTTTATTAAACATGCGGTTTCTTTTTATTCAAATATCCCCCCACACAAAATACTTTTGCTTTTTAAGTTTTTACAAAGTTAACTTTTCTTTAGTTATGTACTAAAGACCATGGTCTTATATTGATTATGGTGTCGTTCAAGTTCAATTGATTGACAGTTTATTAACGTTACACTTAGAATCAACATGAAGGCAACTGTCGATGGTCTCTTAAATTTGAGTGGCGAAAACGACACTTGAGCAGATTCTCTACTCTCCTAACTTCCACTAAGTGTCATTGTGAGGGCTTGGAGCCACTACAGATTTAACGTGCATCAACCCTGCAGGTCATTAGTGGAATCGAGACTCGAACCTGCGACTGAACTGAAACAACTCCGGCCATGAGTTTGTGTCTGTGACTACTTGGCTACTACGACTGCCGTTCAAGTTCGAATCTTAGCTTCACAAAAGATTATTATGTGGAATAATGGGGATGCTACACGAATCAAAATCTTTCCATGGAGTGATTGAGGAAATTAAAAAAAGAGAGGTATCTAGTTCAGGTGTTCTTTTCATCGAGGTTCTAAGTTTAGTGGCTGGACATGAAAGGCAATCAAATCAAATCAAACCAAATCGAACCTGATTGCGGATTGTTTTTATACGAATTGAAGCAATGTGCTGAATGTTTAACTTACATTTTGGAAACAATAAAGATAATTATTATTTATATTTCACGCATTTTGAATTAAGTTAATTTTTGGTAATCGTAACAACCATGTGACAAAAAGCAACTTCGGATAAAACACGCTTAATTGGCAATAACTATAACAAATGCTCCAATTAAGATAGCAATAATGCATGACTGGTGAGAGACAATTTAGCTTTGTAGGCCATGTATTTCCATGTATGATCTGACCAGTAAATAGTTCCAGGTTTCATCTTGAGATCCAGCGTTTCTGTAAATTGCCGGTCATCTAATTTTTTTTATTGAGCATTTTCAAGATAACGGTTAACGACATGCAAGTGGTACGAGAATCTAATTCCACTCCATTATTATACAAGAAGATGCTAAAATTGAAAAGCTGCGTCATACGAAGCTTTTTTATAGTAAACTTAATATTGTTACAAACATGAGTTGATGCTTCCCTGCAACGCTTCTCTTATCAAAGAAAAGGTGAATTTACAGAGATGTCACCAGTTGACAAAAGAGAGTTTAAGCAATGGCCCCTTCACCTTGGCGACCATTTGGCGATATGGTGAGAAACTCGGTGAATTTGACGACAAATGGAAAGTACTCAGAGGCACTGGAACCTAAGTGAAAAATAGAATGGAAAGAAAGACACGGACTTTTCGTGAATTTTCGGTATGATGTCACACCTGGCCGGAATAGGTATAAATAGGCCAAGAGCTACAGTCGATGGATGAGTCTGTCGGAAGAATTGGTCTGTGCACGGAACCAGTTCGTCTGTGGAGTCTGCTTTGTAGACAGATTGAGGAATTGTGGCAGAGTGAATCTGCTGGAGATTCGGCCTGAATCTAGAGGAACTGAGTGAGTCTGTCTTTAGACACTCTGTTGCGAAGATTGATCGGGGGATCGACTGAAGCTGTTGGCTCTTGAAGTGGAGCGTGTCGAGTGAATTTGCTTGAACCTGCGTGTATCAGCTGGGAATTGTCGGTTACTGCCCTGGAAGTGCAGAATATTACTGCAGTGACTGTCCGCTGTGAATAGTGATAAGCGGGTGAGCTGAACGTTTATGAAATAATTGTGACTGTCCTTAAAAGTGTGTCTTGTTCCTGTTCCTGTGTCACTATATTGTGCAAGTGCTGTTGGTCCTGCAGATTTACGAATTAATCGTCATTTGTTGTTATCCTCCGAGTTTGACTTTGATTTTCACTCCCACACATACACACCCTAGAAAAAATTTTCGGATAAGAATGTTATTAGTAATTAATAGTATATATCATGAATAATGACCTTCTGTAGACCCCCACTTTTATAACAATGAAATTTAAAAAGTTTATGGATAACACTACTGTTGGTGCGTAGTTTAATTGCCAAGCGTGCTTTCAAATCTCGTCGAGGCATACAATTATTACATGCTACAATTATGAATTCTGTAATGGCATTTTAAGAATTAATATAAATTACATACAAGAGACTGCGTCATCAATTCTATCCTAGAACTTCAGATATTGGTATTGTTGGCACCGTAGAAAACGTTAACTGTAGCTATTCTTTTTGAAAGATGATATATTTTTTATTAATTCTACTGTTGTCATTTCTCTCTCAGTGCTAAATTTTTTAGCCTAAGCTCCTAATATTTTGGTATTAAAATCCATCATCTAATAAATCTATACTCCTTTCTAACTCTCAATTTGTGGTATCGTGATACATTTTTTTGCTTTTTTCATACTGTATGAAAAATTTGTCCAGTAACGAATTATTTTTTCTCAAATTAGTTTCAATATTTATTCATACATTTATCAATTTTAGACAGGTAGTGAATGGAATAAGGTACTGAAATTCCCTATTTTTGTTAGACATGCAAGAAATTTTTGTAGAAGTTTTTTTTTTTTTTGAAAGTTTGTTTATTCGAAATTTCTTTTCTTATTTTTGACAGGTTCAAATTTTATTTTTTTAAGTAAAACTTTAAATTCAAACTGTAAGAGATAAGGTTAAAAAATTAAAACTAAATAAAAGCTTTGCATTAGCAAATTTTCAAAAAAAAAAATTACATTTATTAAATTAATTACTATACACTTAAAACATCAATAATAATTTATTATTTATTTCTAATTCTGAAATGCATGTCGGTGAACATTCAAATGCTTAAAGTAACAAAAGCCTTTTCAATACGATGATGCGATAGAAAAATGCATTAAAAGCTCTTTAATAATTTAAAAATAATTATACATATTTGTTAATTGAATGAAATGTTTTACTACTAATATTGTTTTCATTCAGGAGTAATGTAGTACTAAATTAATGAGAATATAATTTTAATTATGTAATTTAATCAGTCATTTTTTTTCTATTATGCGTATTTAAAACGCTGAAATTTAAAATAAAATTCATACAAACTATTAATTTAATTGTTTGGAATATGTTTTAAAATCTGGTATGTGTGTATGAATGGGATGCCTAGAATCACTTTAAATAGGCTTCGTTAGTATTATAAGTAATGTGCGAAAAAACAAGAGTTTCATTAAATCACGTGTCTTGATTTTCTCGTTCAAATATACAAAAAAGAAGAAACAACATATTCAGAATTATTTTGCTATAAAATATTGATTTCTGGCAAATATTTATGAACAACAATTCAAATTTATACCAACCTATTTCGGCGCGTATTAACTATAACTTCAACTCATAAAACTTTCGATATTACGTCAGAGAAGTCTAAAAAAATTCCTTTTAACTTTCGATATTACGTCGTCTGGGTACAAATACTGGCGAGTTGGCTTTTCTACCTTCGTTTGCTCACTAGTGCCACTCCGCTTATAATATTTCCATGTTTGAATTTCATAAGAGCACTCATTTTTATGTCATCAAAAAAAAACTTTTCTACACGAATTTTTTGTTCAAGCACGAATCCCTAAAAATTTTTTCAGTTCTAATTTTGTCAGTGTAATCAGAAGATGGTCGTTTTATGCCCACACATGTGTGAGTGACACATGTGACGTTTAAATATATCTTAGACTAAGTGGAAGAAAGAAATTTGACTGTTGTGGAAGCATGGAAAAAGCTTATGATTGTATTACACATGCTTCTTTCGCCATTAGACAGTTGCGCCAATCGATCTTCAATGCTTGTTGGGAAAAAAATTTCAGCATACGTTAAAAGTGGAAATTTCGTAGTACAAAAATCAACTGTGTGTTCTGAAATTATAACTCTATCAAATGCAATTGATGGCGAAGGTTTTAACAACATGCAAACGATTTGATCGAATTTATGACAGTTTATGATAACAAAGAAGTCGATAATGAATAAATCGAAGGTGAAGTTTAGCTATTAATGGCTGATTTAATTCGCGAGGGCTTGAAATTTACAACAAATATAAAACAACATTTTCTTACTCATGATCCTGACATTGATCTTGCTTTAAAATTTCAACGTAATCTTCAAGTTTCGTGTAGCAGGATATCAAGAATTATATAACCAATTTGAGAAGCTAAACAAACAGATTTTGTAACAACAACAAAAAAAAAAAAAAAAAAAAAAACATAGAGAACGAAATTCTTCATTTGAATCAAAGCCGACAGCTGTGCAAGACATTTTAACACATCTACTGATGATAGCATTTTTGATCCAGTTCGTAATAAACGTGCACGCTTGTTATCAAGTAGCGATGAATAGTTGTTAGTTAGCAGTTTTATTCCTAATTCCAATTTGAATTTTTATATGTTATATGTACCCATAGATTGAATTTTCACTGTTTACTTAATTTTAATTTTTTTTTGTAATAGAAATGAATTGTTTTTGTTTTATAAATATGTAATATGGATTTCATCATAACTTTTTGCACGGTTTTTTGGGAAAATATTTGGAGTTCTTTTCATCTCAGACGATTTTTTGAAGTTGGGGAACATATCCCCAAATTTATCATATGTCGCATTTATTTTTTACACGATTTTCTAAGGAATGTATCTACTGTATGAAAAAAAAAGAGTTGGGTGTATATATATATATATATAAATGTAATGTTTTCCCTTACATTTAATTAATTTCCTAATCCATCTTATACTTTAACTGCCACAGCAATGAGTTGTAAATTCATCGTTAATTCGTAATCCCATACCTTTTTGTTAACTTGTTATATTTAATTTATGAAATTACATGGTTTTTAAATCTGCTAAGATCATCATTTCCCACGCTCTGAACTGATAGGTAATTGCCTTACCCGCCACTCAGATTCCTTAAAAAATACCTAAAGATCTTGAGATCTATTTAATCCGTAATCTAGCTTCCTTGGGGAAAAAAACAGGGGAAAATCTCAGACACTTTTGTAGCTAATCATCAAAGTGAATGGATATGTGTCGACCGCTATCTCATTGTACCTGCCACTCTTTTATGTGAAGATAAAATAAATTCGTTAGTTGTTGATTTAAGGTTTCCATATAGCACCACACACGCATGACTGTCACGTCTTAATACAAAACATTTCATATATATATATATATATGTGTGTGTGTTATTATTTTCTTCAGATGTATAATTAATTACCAAAATAAATAACAAGCATAAAGCTACTTTAATAAACTTTTTATTAAAATTCATTTTTGCGAAGAAATCTTTTACTAAACAAAGAGCCCTTTTTCTGTTCGATATCCGATAGTTCTCGCTCAAAGACCTGTCACCTCAGTTCCTATTACCCCGAGTGTGAATAACGATTATTGCATGATGAACTATTTATCGCATTCTAAATTTACTCCTACGTCGCCTCTCATTTAAATTCGCCAATAAAACTTACACTTTCCCCATATTCTGACACTCAGTCCGAAATTTTTTCCCGGGAGAAGGAAGGAAAAAAAAGTAACAAGTCCAAAAACTAAAAAATACAGAAGACCCGTAATAAAAAATTATTGCGCTCGGTATTTATAGCCTTACCCATCACAACTACTGAACGATTGTTTTAAAATATAACACCTTCTTCAGGCATAAACTCGAAGCAAAATATAAATGAAAGTTTAAGGCAGGACTAAAGCTGAATAAAAAATAAAAAAAATTCGCGACTTTTAAGACAACATATTTCCATAAATTACCGCAACCGTAACAATTATTACGATCTTGAAAAACTTACATATTTTTTTTTTATTTTTATTTTTCGTTTTGTTGTAACTTAGGTTTCATTCCCTTCCAGAAATACGAGACAGGCTTCCTCTGCACATAAAATTGATTTAGTACCAGCTTTATGTTAGGAGGATAATGCCATGCGCTTTTAATACAGCAAAAATCTGCGCGGTCTTGTGTGTGTGTATACCTTTATTTTGAGCGAGCTCGCTCGTATGATTTATGAATTCGGTGGCTTGGCATATTGCTAATACTGAATTACTGTCCTTTTTCTTTTTTAGTGGGTTAAATTGTCAGTGAATGTGGTGTTGTTTGAGAGCAGAGGGAATTTAGTGTGAATTAGAGCGAGTGCTAGCAGCAGTAGAGGGGTGTTTATTCAACTTTCTTTTCGTCCCTCCCGTTCTTTTCTCCTCATTTTTCTAAGAGCATCGGTTGCAGCGGTGAAGAATTTGAAACTTGTCGCGGGAGATGCTACCATTGGTCAGAATTTATCGGCTTTGTGTATTTTTTAGCTCTGTAAAGCAAGATATTGAGGTGCAAAATAGGTGGAATATTTTTTGTTGATTGTAAATTAAAGATATGGCAGCGTATTGGGGACAGAAGGAGAAAAAATAGATAGGTTACGGTTTGGTCGTAAATAAACAGATTTAAATTATTTATTTATCATAATTTTTTATTTGAGAATTTTAACTAACAGTCGAATGGTTTTAAAAAATAGTTAAGAATCTGGGAGATAAACTACTAACTTCAGCGGCCTCTATAGTCAAGACGTCATAGCCGACGTTGTTTGAATTCAGAGGCGAGCTCGAGTCCTGATCTCACTAGGGTTTCGACGTGTAGGGGGGGGGTGCCCGTAATATCTATAGGGCTCTAAGGCTTCCCAAAGAGGGACTGTGGAATACTAGCTCATATGTCATCTCTTGTCAATTCAACATGATTCAACATTTTGTGATCTATTGCTAAAATTCCTATGGTTCCTTATTTCAAAGCCCTTATCATGTATTATAAAAATCTTTTGATTGTGTGAAGAACTCAATATGGTTGTAAGTATATTGTTATTAATGTTTATTCTTAGCAGAAGGATAAATTATATGAATTTTGCAATTCGTTTCTGCAATAATTTCGAATATAAACTTTTTTCCTCGTCTCATATACTTCCAGCTCGGTAAACACTTTGCAACTTTTGCTTACCTTTATATATTCAAAATATACAATTTTTATTTTACGTAATTTCTTATTTTAGCCATTTATTTTAAGTTCTATTATAGCCTACATTATCTTGTAATTTTTTTTTTTTTTTTTGTTTAATCAATAAATGTTGATTGCGGAGGTGATTTTTTCCCAGGGAACCATTTTTTTATTTATGAAACTTTTAAACAAGATTGGGTCTGTTAGACATTTCGCCAGTATCCCCCGTGTTGCTTCTAAGTGTAACATTATAAATCAATCAAACAATCACAATCAGCTTAAAATTCATTACTTGAATCTTTAAAAGGTACAATTCAGGAACTTTTTTTTTACATGACAGCTACATTTATCCATAGTGAAGCTATTTTTTGTTTCTTTTGTCATAAATTGTCTCTACTTTCAAAAATATTTTCATTTCTGTGCTTTGAATACCTTCTACAAAAGGTCATATTATGTAACATGAATGATAGATACTAAATTTAAATAGTGAGAAATACTCTTTTTAAAATACGTATTACCAGAGCATCATTTCTAGAGAAAAAAAAAACCAATAAATTATCTTTGATTCTTGCTTGTAGAAAAGAACGTTGAAAAACAAAACATTTAAATCTTTTTGAAAATTATTTTTCGTATATATCAGCCGATATAAAGTCCACAAAAAGATAAGGATTCAGAAGTTTCCAAAAATCATTATATATATGAAAGTATTTTCAATTTTATTCTAGCTTGAAATTTTCCACATTTCTAACTCAGTTAAATAAATACCTTTCAATCCAAACAACAACAACAACAAAAAACCACATAGATTTTTTTTTCTATTGAAATTATGAATTATTACCTGCTCTTCAGTAGATGCGTCGTTGCTGGAAAAATTATAATAAATTTTCTGAAAAAAATTGTACAGAAGTCTATATGTATTACTTATATACTAACTAAATTATGAGTTCTCACATATACTGTTATATAAAAGTGCACAAACTCCATAAAAACTCTGTTGCAACTTCCAAATAAAAATATTGTTCCACATTCGAATACACATTTGATTAACTATTTCATTCAATTGATGGAAATTTCAATAGAATAACATACATTACAAAGAGATAAAAGGAATCACCACTCGTCTAGGAATTTCATTTCCATTTATTACACAGTTTATTCTTCATGTTGTGATAAGATATTCCATTCCAATTCAGAGAAGAAAAACATTACATTTTATGATTTTTCTACATCTTACAGAAAACTATTCTACAGAATATAATTATTCCGAAAAATATTCAAAGGCAAGTTTGGAAAAGGGCTATCAATACCATTTATAATATATGTTATCGTAACATTATAAAGTTAGTACAATTTGAATCCGTTGACACACGGTAGTCAGCTACTAAATCGCGGTTTAAGGCTCCCGTCTACCCGCCATTTTGATTTCATCAGCTTAATGTTAATCCTATGGAATTTTGACTTTAATTCTCACATCTTTATTATTTGATCTATTTGAATGCAATAAAATGCATCTGAAAGAGCAAAAAATAATGAATGCTTCTGTGGAATTACTTTTTTCCTCCGATTTTTAAAAATATTTGAAAATATTCTTTAAAGACCAGAAAACTCAAAAACGAATAATTAAAATAAGAATAAAAATATTCTTAAGAATCTTAGAAAAAAAGTAATTCCACAGAAGCATTCATTATTTTCCGCTCTTTCAAATGCATTTTATTGCATTCAAATAGATCAAATAATAAAGTTGTGAGAATTTAAGTCGAAATTCCATAGGATTAACATTGCGTCCACGAAATCAAAATGGCGGGTAGACGGGAGCCTTAAGGGGTGTCAGGACCCTTTAACCTTCGAAAAATGTGTCTAAAATGCCTTTTATTTAAACTTCTGTATTATGCATAACAATCAACTGAAATGGATGAAAATTTTTTTATGAGTTTAAAATGGTTTCATGTGTATAATTTAATAGTTAAATATAAAAATTTATTTTTTTAAAAAAAGTTATTTGCTGTATTTTGAAGACTTAATTTTTTTTCTTCTGGAAATGAGAGTTTCACTTCAAATTAAACGTACAGTTCAAATATTATGCTAATACCATCAAAATAGTCTCAAATTAAACCTAACATTTGATTTCAGGTGCTGAACCTATTTTGTTTCCAAAATACTTTGTCAATATTTTTTAAAAAAGTTTAAAACTTGAAAATTGTAAATTTTTGAAGTTTTTGAAAATTAAAAAATTTTTTAAAAAAATATTTTCCATCAAATTACTTTAAATTTAGCTTTAGCATCTAGAGAATAGTAATTAGAAGATATGTACAAGTTTTCATCCATTTCTAATAATTAGTATTTCATACGTCTTACGTGAAAATTGAAAAAAGCATGTTTTGAGAAAAATGACTTTAAAGTTAAAAATTTGAATAATTTCCCAATAACTATAATAGCCAACATAAAAAAACCTCTCATTTCATAATTAAGTCATTATTTTACAAATACACATTATATATATGGTATTAATTTGGTTTAATTCACTTTATGGGCCACAAATGTCATAAAGAAAGACTATTGAGTTATTTCGACATTTTTGGTATTTGTAAATATACACACATTTACAAAATGTGACAGTATTAATGACTTAACTTTAGGTTTAAGTTATACAAAATAACTTCTTAAAGGTGCATAACCACTTTATATATCTTGTATAGAATATAAAAATAGTAAAAGAAAAAAAAATTGGAATATATTGTAAATCAAAAATTTAGAATAATTTAAAACTTATTTAGTTACTCATCAAATAAAGCATTCATAATTTTAAAAAAAAAATTTTAATTTTAACAATTAACAGTGAACATACAACCAACAGAATTATTTGATTTATTATGTAATCCTAAAAAGATTAAAAAAAAGCTTCACAGCAGTTGAGATATTTTTCTAAAAGCATACATATCAATAAAGTAATGCAGTAAAATTATAAAATATAAAGTACAAATTATACATAACATTATTTAAAAGCTTATTCAGACTATTATGTATAAATTATTGCATGGTATATGATTATGACATTTCAAACTATTACAAACAATGTCACGTTAGAAATGAACAGCTCAATATTTAACTGTGAAAAATATAATTTTTATTCCAGTAATGTGGAAAAAAACATTTAAAAACCTCCTGGCACATAAACATCTCCTTCTTTCATTCTCATGTTTTCACTATCTTTTATAACTTTCAGTCTTTTTGTTTTCCAAGCTTCATGTGACTGTTCGCTTACACGTTTTTCGGCTTTCTTGATTCACAGTTTATCCAAGATTTGAAAATGCATTTTCATTTTCTTATTAATGAGCAAATCTAATTTTTTTGCTACCGAAACCAAGGAACTTAGCCCATCATTGTAAACACACGTACCTAAATAGGCAGCAATTTCTGCCACATTACGACCACATCCTACAACTTTTGGGCAAAACTTCCAAATTAATGAGTTGAGAGACTCATTAGGATTTTGTGTTTTCCCACCTAAGCACTTTTTCAGAAGTGAAGGATGAGAAAGATCTTTGAAAACAGGCTTAATGACCTCCATCACAGCTTTGGGGACCGAATTCTTGTGTTTATATTCATGCTTCTTATTATCACATTCTGCATTATTATAACGACACCAAGAATTCGGACCTTTCGGACAGAACCAATGCATGGGTTCCTTATCAGTGCTGCCTGAATGTGCCCAGATGGACCAAATAGCTGTCCTCATGCTTCTCACATCAGTACTGTTCCCTCGGATGGCATTACCATAGTAAGTGGTCAGCTTATTAATTAAGATGTCTGTTAGTCTTCCTTTTCCCCCAATTGTATTTCCATCAGAAAGTTTTTTATTTCCCTGCAATGCTTTGAGTTTTCGTAATCTGCTGCCCATCCTTTTCTGCACATGGCCAACACACTCGATTTTTTCTAATTGCACGTCTTTCCCATATGGGTATTCATTTGACAGCGCAAGAAATGTTTTACTGTCTCCATCACCTATATATCGTAAATATTTGGCATTGTGCTTCTGTTGGGATCTGAGAAAAATGCGTTTCATACCATCTACTTCCAATTTACCTGCAGAACCGGAGTGATTTTTTTTACATACAGGTTTATGTTTAGACAACCACTGCAAGTAGGTGGGTCCAAATTTCAATCCTTTATATGAAACACATCCTTTGCAAAAAGACGACATCACCTCAATGTCAACAACCTTGCCAGACTCGGCACCAACTAGAGTGCATACGTCAATCAATGACATATGTCCCCTCGTCTTCCAAGTACCATCACCGCTAACTGTGAGTGTATTTGGATTTTCGGTCAAAGATTTTTCTTCCGTAACTGCGTTTTTCATGGAAGAAAGAGCTAAGTCTTTCGTTGAGCTCAAAATTTTAGTGTTTATGAGGTCATATGTCTTTTGTGATATCGGGGAAGGCAAACTCATTACAGAACAAAAAGTTTGAAGAGCAGTCAAACCTTCACCTATGCTCCGCATAGCTAAAACAGATCTTCTGTTAATTTCTGGCACATTCTTTTTTACACCAATCATTGGACAACTTCGAAAGTTAGACGAATAATCACATCTCGAACAATGAACTTGAAATAATGAATATAGTCCAATTTTTGATTTTTCAGTCAGAATTAATGGAGATTGGCAATTCTTGCACATGGCAGTATCATTAAAAAACTTTAAAAATGCTGATACGTCAATCATGCGATATCCATTAAAGTTTTCACATGTTTCTGTTTCTATATTTCCATAATGAACAAAAGAAGTAGATAGTTTTTTTGATGAAGCGCTGACTTTTTTTTCAACTCGGGCAAAAAACTTGCACCCATCAATATTTTCTTTTTGGAGAAATTGATTTCCACAAAACGATCTTTTTGATCGCGTTTTGTTACCTTTTCTCTTATTACCCATAGTAATTACGCTAAAATTTGAAATAAAATAGGTTCAAATAGCTGCAAATAAGTACATAAAATTCTAATCAAAAATTCTCGCACACTTGTAAACAAACCATGAAGAATGTGGAACATGGGGAAATTTAGTTGTTTATTTCCTACTTTACAGAAAAAATATTTATTAAAAACTGAGGCCAAATTAATTGCGAAAAATCTTAAGATTAAACTAGAGTGCGGGAAAGCAAAACAAGAACTAAAGTGGGTGTGTCAGCCGCCATGTTTTTGACCACACCCACACTGGGATTTTTTTCGCAAAAGTGACTTCGTTTTGAATGGCTATAACTTTGCAACTAATAGGAATATCAAAACACTATTGGTACCAAATCATTCAGAATAATCCAAATTATATAAAAAACTTATTTTTAGAAAATCGATTTTTTGAAAGTTTTAAAGGTCCTGACACCCCTTAAGTGAACCTCGAGCTACATAATAATATAAATTGAGCGAAAGATTTCAAAAAAATCAAACCTACGTTATACAAGTTTGGTATTATCTACTGTTCTAGCCCTTTTCCTCGTCCTTCCTTTTTCGTTATTAATGTTATCAAGAAGCTGACGGATTTTAACCTCCTTTTTTAACCATCCATGAGGTGTAGATCCATGCAGATTAAGTTCTCTGATAATTTCTGCTAGTCTTTCTCCTTTTTGAATTCGCTTGATAAGACCGCGTATTTTTCTCAATTGTATAAGCTTTTTATCTTTATTACGTTGTGGCCACAGTAGCCTAGTGGTCATGGTTTCGGATTCGTGGCCAGCGGTTTTCGTTCAGTCGCGGGGTAGAGCCTTGGCCGCTAAAGAGCCGCCGTGTAGCCAGGGTTGATGCACATGAAATCTGTCGGGACCCAAAGTCCTCCCGTTGGTGTGGTGTGGAAGTTAGGAGAGGGGAGTGCCAGCTCAAGTGTTGTCCTCGTCACTTGAACGAGGCTCAAAATTATAAGGTCCATCGCCACTAGCTCTCGTGTTGCTTCTAGTGCGACGTTAATATAAAGTTAACTAACTTATCTTTACGTTTACACTCCTCCGAAGGTATTTTTAATTATCACGGAAATCACTTTTACAAGAAACAATCTTTATAACTCTTAAAATTTCATCAACACAAAAATATTTAAGCGTACATCTAATCACACTGACCACGACATCTCGAAAATAAGCTCTCAAAAAAAAATTCAAAACTGAAACATTTCACTTTACGAGAAATGGTGATAAATACATATAAAACAGAATTTTTTAAAAAAAATGTATTATAGTGTCATCTCTTAACAGGCAGTTTTAACGTCATCCGTACGAAACATTAATATGAATTTCATAAAAAAAAAAATAATATTTATGATGTCACAATGTGTAGGATCGGTATCATAAACATTTGCTTATCGAAGGAGCCATAGCAAAATAGACTCGTGTGTTATTCAACTCAAATTAACATGGGACGTCAATCGAATCAAAACAGTTACATAGATCCTTATTGTCTCATGTAATGTCTTTATAGTACCGATTCATTTAAGCACATTGTCATTGCATATATAACTGTATCAGTAAAATAAGTTAAGACATTTGGAAAATAAGCTATTATGCAATCTGAAGCTTCAATGAACTGTTAAATGATTTGATCGGGGGCTGAATATATATATATATATATGTGTGTGTGTGTGTGTGTGTGTGTGTGTGTGTGTGTGTGTGTGTGTGTGTGTGTGTGTGTGTGTGTGTGTCATGAATGATATTTAACATTTTTAACATTAATCAAACATTCAGAATACATGGCTGAAATAAGATTTTATTTATTCTTGCAAACTTTAATCGAGCTTCGGCCATCAAGGCAGAAGTGAAAACACCATAAGAATCTCAGATGTTCATCAGAGGAGTGTAAGAGCAAGAGAGGAGAGAAGAAGAGAAGAATTTCGTTGTGTTTTTGCCTATATAGCAGGGATTTTTCCCAATAAACGTCTTAGAACATGTGGTACAGGATTAGGGATTCCAGGGAATTTCAAAATAGACAAGGAATCTAGTAGTGATTATTTTGGCAGATTTACGATCGTGAGAAAAAAGGATTAAAGAAATTTTATGAGCGCATGATCTAATAAATAAAAGAATAATTTGGAATGGGATCTGGAAATAAGAATGAACTCTTTACTTTTGAATTAGGGGTAATGGGACAGAATAGAAAATTAAATTATTATTGAGAGAAATTATTAAATTAAAGTTAAATCATTATATATATATATATATATATAATTCACAGTAACGATTCATTCTTATTTTCTAACGGGATTGATTTCACTTTATCCCTTAATTTATGTGATCAGTTGCTTGTGAAATCTGATAAATTAACTTTTCCACGATCGCAGACCAGGAGGGATAATCTCTACCAGGCTTTTTGTCTGCTGCTGAAGTCCCTTCGTCCAATACCATATGATCTAAAGAAATTCCTCCATATAAATTCGAAAGAAGGTAAAGTTCTCCCTCTTTCGTTGCGGTCATGATGGCTGATGCCGCGCTGTTGATTTCCTCAAAATATGTTTCTGTAATTCATGAAATCTAATGGTGTATATCATTTGAATTTAAAATGTTCTCTTTCTAATCAAAAGGAATAAACAGACTTAAGTCAAAAATGATGTTCTCATTACAGCCATAAATCTTAAGGCCATTTTTAAACCACAATATATATATATATATATATATATATATATATATATATATATATATA
>BMAW01075711.1:180988-213689 GCA_019974015.1 Nephila pilipes
ATATATATATATATATATATATATATATATATATATATATATATATATATATATATATATATATATATATATATATATTGGATAAGTCAGTCGCGAGCTACTGCTGTTCTTATATGGTCTTGTTTTATAACGTTGTTACGTGTTTGCAATGAGGAAAATATTGAACAACTATACGCTATCAAATTCTGTGCGAAACTTTGCAAGTCTGTCACAGAAACATTTGATTCATTAACGAAAGCTTATGGAAATGTAATTAATCGAGTTCTATGGTTTTTAAGGGGCACAGGGCTTTCAAAGAGGTCCGAAAAAATGTTGAAGACGACCCTCGTTCTAGAAGACCGATCTCGTCAACAAACGATGAACATGTGGAAGTGGTGCGATCTATGATGGCGTGTAAAACCGTCAAATGAACGTCAGAGTGTTTGCAAAAACTGACGGGGACTGGATAAAATGCAATTCAGAAAATGTTAACACATCGCTTGCACATGCGAAAAATTTATGCAAAATCCATACCGAAAAACTCCTCAGTGGAGCAAAAAGTAAACCAGGGGGAAACTTGTCAGGATTTACTTGAAAGACTTTAAGCTGAGACAAATGTTTTAAATAAAGTAATAACAGGCGAATCATGGGTGCTCGAATAGACTAAGAGGCAAAGTTAAGAATGCCACACAAAAAGTTTTCGCCCAAAGAAAGCACGCATGAAAATGTGAAAAGCAAACTTTGAAAGCAAACTTAAGCAATGCAGTGGGAAAGGTGGAAATCGGAGATCCAGATGTTGAAGATGTTGATGGACGAAAATAAAGACCATAAGGTGGCTGACCAGGTAAAGCTTAAAGTTGCAAAACAGATGATGATGAAGCAAATAATAATGAAAAGGGAATGCGTATCGGTAATAAAGTGTATGTAAAAGACAAGACAACGAAATGGCAGTTGGCCTTATCCACTCTCAAAATCAAGATTCAATCCCATAATACTATGAGTCATTTACCAAGTGCATTTGCTATGGGGGGAAAATGCAAACAAATCATTAGAGTCTTAGTAAGCAATTTTTGACAAAGCTATGCTGGACGTTATTATTGAGAATACTAATATCTTTAGTTTCGTATATTTCAAATAAAGGGAAAATATGATACTGCAATCTAGCATGCAATATGATTCAGCAATAGATCCTAGAACAACTAATAAAAATGAACCTGACATAATAACATTTTGTAATCATACAAAATCAGGAGTTGACGTTGTAATCAAATGTGTGTTCCATATTGTACTTCCAGTGACACTAACCGTTCGCCCTAGGTATTGTTTTTATGATCCAGGACTTGGAGCAGTGAATGCCCATGTTAATTAAGAGGAAAACCAAAAACCTTGGAGTAGTAAAACGAAGACATTTTATCGAATTCATTGCCTTAGAACTGTCGAAAGATCATATACAGAATCGCTCAAAAATAAATCCTCCAATCAAGAACCAAAAAAAAAAAAAAAAACCGCTCTTTTGAAATGTCATCAGAATGTGAGGAATAACGTTGAGGAGTCCAAAAAGAACTTATAACAGAACGATCGTATAATTCAAGTTGAAAGATGACACATTTATGAGAGGAAAAAAAATCAAATGACTGAATATATATATATATAGAAAATGCGTGACAATTATATTTTTTAGAGCATGTCGATTATGTTTTTTCAAACATACATTAATTGTATTTAGTACATTGCTATATTTCCATGTATATTTCATTGTTTTAGTTAAATGTGTGTTATTTTCATTTTTGCTATTTTTTTTCCTTTCATGTAACTATTTCTAAGTATATTGGTGAGATATGTATTATGAATTGGCATTTTTATTTTGCATTTTTAATTTGAATAAAAGTCCGTATCCGAACCTCGAGTTTCTTGTGAATTACCAGAATAAAAAATAAAACATTCTAGAGTCTCTCAGACTCTGCGCGTGTAACTATGTTCTAAAATTTGACGCAGGTAGCCATGGGTTAAAGAAAAACTATAGTACACTTACTTTGGGGACAAACCTCGCATGTTACTGTTTTGATACAATTGACCTTCAGATGTACTTGTACATTATTTTATGACAGTACAGACATTTATCAGGAAGCTTAACACTTTAATCATCAACCATTCCCTATTCATCCCAAGGGGTGGGGAGGAAAGAAAATCATTATTGCATTAAATATTACCAAGCTGATTTATATGCCACTTTGGTAATAACTCCACAATTATTGATAGTTTACTTTCTTCCCGAGCAAAAACACCCTTTGCAAGATGAATTCGCGCATGTAAAACGTTTCCTTTCCGTTGTCTCAGACGTGGGCAGTGATTGATACTGTTTTTTTGTTTCGTGTTCCGTCACGACTTCCCTAAAGATCATTTTCTGAAAAAGATCAACGTCTAGACAACCTACCTAGACACGCATAAATCAAGAAGAAGGTACATTAAAATGTTGCGAGTTGATGCTGTTGACTTTTTTTCGCAGGGTGATTCATTTGTAGTCATAGAATTTGTGTGCGCGCAAAAAAATGTGAGCAATTCATCTGACGTGGGGTTTCGGGTGTACACATTTCGGATGGCATCCATTGTCAGCGCAGAGGAAAAGAGGACATTTTGAAAAATGAAGAGCTTTCTGACGACAACAATAACTTGAACGTGACACGTCGATCCGCGACACCTTGTGACAACGGGACAGGCTGAAAGCTGGAGGACATTTTGGGTCACAATGTTCACGGTGACCTCGAGGGACTGTTTTGTTTTTACCATTTCTGGATACTGGGTAATTAAGAAAGATTATTACAATGCTTCAAGGCTTATAATGGACGAAGACAAATGGCGCTGGAAAATTTTTAATCTTTTAGCTCATTAATTAAACGCCCAAGTTTAAACTTTTATGATGTCATATCCGGATATTGACACTTTTTTCGTTACAAATGCTCATTAGTCTAAATACAAAGCGTTAAAATGTCGAAAGGGTATTTACTCTGTAAGAAGCAAAATTGAAACACGTTTTCAATTTTAACGGTTGCAATGAGTCTTAATGACTTGTGTATGTATCTAAAAAACGTAACTGAAAAGTTCCAAAATTCTAAATTTTTTCATATTTTTTTCTAATATTAATTATAAATGTTTCATTGTATAACATGATAACAAAATAATTTATTAGGATGACATATAATTATTATAGCATTACTCACTTAAAGTATCCGTACACCTTTAAAACGTCATTTTTGTCAAAATTTTCGATTTTCTAATTTTAATGTCAGTTTAAAATTTAAACTTTTTTTTCTTTCTAATTTCTAATTTCTTTTTTTCTTTCTTTTTTGAGTGTTTGAATTTTGCCTATACCTTATTTAAAACTTAAGTTACAAATATTTGAAGTTTATTTGGTAGCTAATTTTTAATTGCATTTAAAAGTTTGCTTTGATTTTTCTCAAAATGAGTTTTCTCGACATATTAACATATGACAACGTAGATATTAGAAAAAGTTATCAACCAAATAAATTTAAATTTTGCAAGTATCTTCCTTATATAGTTTTTAAGAACCCTTACTACTTTCATGGTTATGAAATTGATATATTTTAGTAACAAAGGTGTATATCATGTATTGTTATAACTATTTTTTTTTTATTTTTCATTGTTATTTGACTTGAAACACCATAACAATTGTAGTAATATGATTTTCATCATGAAAGTAGTATCAGCCCCAAAAAATGCTATAATGAATAAGATAAAATTTACAGAATAATGATATTTTTGTTTACTTTTGATTTATGAGCATTATTCTGATAATCAATTTATGTACTATTTTCACCATGTTTTCCACTCCATTTTTTTTTGAATTAAATGCAGATTATTAAATGTGTTTTTCATAATTTTAGGTTATATTTTATCATTAAAAATATTTTGGTTGCAAATATCACTGTATTTCAAAAAATTTTCTCCGAAGGTGTATGGATACCTTAAATTGAAATGAAACGGAAATGGAAATGTTCCAAATGTATCAATTAAAATTTCTTTAATATATTTTTGTCGAACATAAAACATGTAAAAATAAAACAAACGTAGGAGAAGGAGAAAATTTACTCTAAATCCTGTTTTATTAATTAATAAGATCTCCACGTTCTTTATAAAGAAATAAAACGGAAATTGATTCGAATTTTGAGAAGAAAAAAAGTGTAAATATACCATTTCGTAAAAAAATTTCTCAAAATTGGCTTCAATTTTATTTTTGTTTTGTAAAAAATTCCAAAATCTGTTATAAATTATTAATTTAAAATTTAGAAAACTGACTCCAAGAATTCTTATGTTTCGAACAGCAACTCTTGAGTTTTCGGACTATTTGACACTTTCTTTACCCCTGTACCGTGATTTCATACGGAATTTCACCACAAAATCAAATAAGTAATAAATAAACAATTTTTCAGATGGAGAGAAATTATAAAGGAAAGGAATGAAATTTAGGACGTAGTATCACTAAATAGGATGAAATTAACCTCCTCAGTCCCAAGGTCAACTTTGAACCATAACCACTACTCGACGAAAACAGCGCCGGCCACAAGTCCAGGATCATAACTGGGCTACTGCTACTAAATGATTCAAGACAATGTCCTAGATTCCTAGCCTACATCACCGCTACGAAACTTTAAGAAAATTAAAAACTGAAGGGAACAGAGATGCTGTTTCCTGCTTCACCCACTTAACCTAATTTATCACACGAGAATTAGTCATATAATGCATTTAAAAATAAACAAACAACTTCACCGAAATTGACAAAACACAATTTCAGCCCTTAGCTAGATATTTCTCCTAGTTGAATGAAAGTCGATTTATGTTATCCAATAGTTATTGGATCTGCATCTTGTAATTTCTAACAATGGTCAAGATACAAAGACGAAGACCAATCACAGAAAACTGAAGAAGAAGACCAATCAAAATCAAGAGACGAACGCTTCAAAATTTTGAAAAGGTAGGCGTCTTTTCTTATTCTTCAAGCTTCAGTGACCAATAGCGATAGGACTTTTGAAATTATTCCGTTTGATAACCTTTGTCGAAATTGAGGAATCGCAGCAGTAAGGAAAAGTTACATGTCACAATCGTTGATTCCAGGTTCGATTCGATACATAACCATCTAAAGAAATATTGGTCCTGGATGACCTTGAAGTTATGAAATTCATAATAATATATATGAAGTTTGAGATCATAGCATAAATTCGCTTTGATGTTACAGTTTGGACTGCGAAATCATGTGTCGCTCTCGTCCCGTGTGATTATATATATATATATTACAATTAGCTTTGCAACATATTTTGATGAAGAAATAAGAACAATAAAAATGCTGTGTTGGAATCGAGAAACGAACTCCCAATTCTGTAACAACTAAGCTGCTATTCTATCACTTTGTATAACTGATTAAAACTAAATACAATTCACTGCAGTTATTCATCAACCCGTGTGGTAAACGGGTGTGAAAGAATAGTCCCACTGCAGCTCATGCATGTCGTAAGAAGCGATTGAAATGGATACCCAGTGTCTGGGGTATAGCCGGGCACCCTGCCCCTGGGGATTATATCAGGGGCTTACCTTCTTCAAGTAGGTACGGGCATCATGACCTCGAGGCACCCTAGTGACCTTTTTCTTTCCCATGAGGGTTACTGTCTTTGGTAAACACGGGTGGCGCACTCCCGGGATACCCGTTCGGTCCTTCGCTATTTTTGACCCTACTTCTTGTCAAACTTTTTAACCTTTTCCAATTTCTTCATTCGTATAGAAAACATCTTTACTTTGCTTGGCGCAACCACATCTAGCTCTTGCGCCATTAAAAAAAATAGAGAATTACTCACTCAAGTTATTCATCATTACAATAAAATATCTCTAAGGTACAATGTTAAAGAAAACAATGATGTTTCTAAAAGAACGCAAACAGAATTGCTAGTTAATTAATTAGAAAAGTTAATTAATTAGATATTAACCAATAAAAAATAACTAAACGAAATCAACATAGTTTGATTTTTCCCCCTGTTTTTTGCAGTTATTGAACATGCAATGGCGAGTTAATAAATTAATATAATTAATTTAAATGTAAGTATAATAAAATTATTACCTTAAATTTCATTTGGGCGCCTCTAAGAAAGAATCTGACTGCACCCCTTTCATAATTCAAACATGGCGTCGGCGTAAATGCATATGAAACTTGGCATTTTTGAAGCTCTTCGCTAATAACTTCGCAAGGCCCCGCAAATAGTAGCGACGCGTGACTGATGGCTGCGACCGACGACTGTGATTGATGGACGTCGGGTGGGGTGGAGGCATGACTTATGCGGGGCCCGGGCCCTTTGACGGATCACCAGTGTCGCGGCGGACATTCTCTTTCTTTAAAAAATCATACATAAAACGAAAAGTAATAAAATACAATGAAAATAATTCGGGAGGGGAGATGAATGGGTTTATTGTTGGCAGGAAGTGAAATGAAAATGAGGGTGGGTTCGTAAGTAATTTGGAATTTCCCTAGGTTCTTTTTTATTTAAAGGTCCCCTTAATGACATCAATCCCGGGCTCCATACGATATTGAGCATTTTAACAACCCCTCCTTATTACCCCCTTTTTTGAAATCTATTCCACACAGTGTGATTTTTTTTTTTTAATATTTTTTTTTATTTCGATAAAAATGGTAACTAATATTTTCCCTAATGAAATCGATGTTGTAAAAAATTCGCGCTGTAAAGATTTTTTTTTCTCTCCCTCTTTAATGTGTTGGATAAAAGAAGTCCCCGCAATATTGAACAAACTTAGGTGAATTTTTTTTTAGGCTAAAACTTTTTCTTATGAATAAAAAATGCGTCATATATTAAACTTGAAAGAACCAGCTTGTGTCTTTTTTACACCGAATATTTTTACTTTTTTTTTTGCATTGAAATAACAAGATGCCTGATATTTTGAGCTTTCAGTATGGCTTAGGTAATCACTAACAATCTTTTGTATAATTATTTAAAATTCGTGACAGCTCATTTAAAATTAGCATTGATATTTTGATTTATAAGTCTAATTTTATAAAATAATATACTAATGGAATTGTAGAACGTAAATATATTTAATGTATTAATTTTAAAATGCTAAAAGCAATTAAATATAGATGTATGACAAAATTATCGAACTTTAAATGACTTTTCTTTTTCTTTTATACGAAAATTTAAATCAAATAATCAACCCATAATCATACCAGTTCATGCGTAAATTTATATATGGCTAAGATATCCCGAAAACGCGTCATCCATATTTACCTAAGATATCAAATCCAATGGAAAAAATATATCATTAGGATACCCAGGGGTCAAGATTCCTGAACTTACCTTACAAAAGTAAGTCCCTGTGAGGAACGGATCATAACATTTCACATTTCTGGCTAATATTTAGCTAAATATTAGTCAGGAATTTGACAATTTTCTAACTTTGAATCCGATGTCCGATTCTAGATAGAATGATAAGTCTTATGATCAAAATATTGCAATTCCTTTCGTATGACGTTTAGAATGATACTAATGATACTATTGCAATGCCGATGTTATAGGTTCTAAATTTGAAACCAAGCAAGAAAACAAGAGCCCCGCTCCTTTATTCTGGATACAAAACAAGAAAAGCAACATTAAATAAATTTATTTAAATATATGGTAATTTAGTACAAAATTATCTTAAGAATATATATTTTAGATAATGTTTATTTTAGTGCTGAAAAAAATTTACTATAGTTTGCCTTGACCCGTTATACATTCCCAAATTATCAGGATTTTAGCAGAAAGTATGTTTTCATGAAACACATGTGTCGATTTTTTGATATTTTGATCATGGTCGTTAAGGCACATTTTTGGTGAGACTTATATCCTATTTCCATTGATGTATCACTTGTAGAATAAACCAGTACAGTTACATAGCGAGTGCCTTTAAAATTCTCATATTGATGACACGTGAATTTATCACGCCAAAGCAATGCTCTTTAAAGCAAGTATTTTTATGCTTTTCGTGAATAGTACTTTAACATGGCGTGGAAAAAAATTTGAGCCTCTACAATTATAACAACTGTTAAAAATGTCCGCTCCTTTCTAAAACAAAAAGCTGAACTTGTTTGTATTTTGAGGAACGCGTCCCATGATGATGCTAGTGATTTTTCAAATCCTTTGAATAATATGGCAATTTTCCGATAATATTTGGGGATTATTTTTATAATTTTTTTTTTTTTTTTTTTTTGCGTATGTTCTCATAAAAAATCAAAGAATGCTCAGATCAGGAGAACGAGGCTCTCAGTTCGAAGAAGATGGGGCTGTATGCAATACGAATAATGAAACCATAGACATACTTCAGGTTTTTCATGTGATCGACTCCTCTCAAATTTTTGGACATCTCGTTCCCTGGATCTGAGCATTTTTTACTTTTCTGAGGAGATAATTAAAGACAAACTTTATGAAAATGATTTCCAAACAATAGATGAAAATTACATTTAATCAAACGATGTATGTTCTTTAAATATCTTCTCTGGAAAAAGTCAGAGAATACTCAAATCAAGGAAAAAGGTGGTGAAAATTTTTTCTTGAGATGAGCCGATCACCAATAAATAAATAAATCTTGAAACATGCCCATGGTTTCGTTACTCGTATGCCATATTACCCCGCCTTCTAAGAACCAAGAACTCCGTTCATTTTTATCCGAGTATTCTTCGACTTTTTTCTGTGGGAATATTCAAAAAACAAAGTTTGTAAAAAATAATCCCAAATCAAAAGATGGATCTAAAAACTGCCGCCTCACTTAAAGGATGCATGACGTCACTCCCTGCTTCTTAGAAATGCGTTCCTCAAAATATGTGCTATCGAGTTCAGCTTTGCCTCTTAGAAAGGATGGAGATTGGTAACATTTGTTGTAAATGTAGGTTCGATTTTTTTTTCTACGTTATTTTAGGAATGCTTTTTTTTCACCATAAGCATAACAATTATTGCTTTAAAGTTCGTAGAGTTTGCGTAGTAAATTTACGAATATAGTCAGTACAGGAACTTTTAGAAATCTTGCATTACAATACCTGAAAATAAAATTAGGTTCCAAAGAGATTTTCAACTTCTAAAGTGGCTGCGGTAGCCTAGTGGTCATGGTCATGGACTCGAGGCAGGCGTTTTTCGTCGAGTCATGGGTTCGAGCCTTGTTGGCAGCAAAGATCTGCCATGTAGCCGAGGCTGATGCACATTAAATCTATCAAAGCTCACAAAGTCCTCCTGGAGATATGGTGTAGAAGTTAGGAGAAGGAGATGCCAGCTCAGATATCGTCCTTATCGCTTGATTGAAAATCAAAATACGAGGTTCGTCGCCAATGGCCATCATGTTATTTGTAGTGAGATACCAAACCGACCGAATTTCATTAAAGAGTAATTTTAACGAAAACTCTATACTCTAGAGGTGAAATTCCTCAAAGCGAGATTCTCGCAACAAATGACATCAGAAATAATCCAAAAGTTTAGTTGAAGGGGGAAACGCTTTAGAGCCCTTTGCAACTTTTTTTGAATTAAAGATTAAGCTTGGTTAAAAGGCATTGCCACATTGCTCAATTTGAATCAATAAACTCTCAAACAATTTCTTCACTTCAAAAAACAACGGAAATAAATAAACATATACTTGGAAATATAAACGTAAGCATATTTTTGATATAATACATGGATATATATAAACATATCGTCAAAATCCGTTAAAATCTTCATTTGCTTTCAGAGTTTGAATGAGATTCTGATAAAACCTTTTACCTTGAATATTTGAAATTGCGTAACAACAATAGAAATGTAAGAGTACTGGAGATTTTGAAAATTCAATTAGAAAACTTGACAAACTTATTAACCAACAGGGCATAACAAACAAATTGTAATTGAATTATTATGCATATTTAACAAAAATATTTATTAAACAATAATATTAAAGTACGTATAAATAACAAATAAAGAACTTATCTATACATATATAATTGAAACTTACAAAATTTACTCTATAAGTTTTAGTACTGAACTTATGCATAATTCATTGCATTATTAAATATTCAGTTTGTTGGCTGATATAAACAATAATATGTTTAAAAACGAAAGTATAAATAACTACAAATATAAAAAAAGGCTAAAATATATGAACAATAACAAATGTTATGATATGAATTTAATTCAGGGAAAACGATACTGTATTTATTTTTGGGCTTCAACTTACTGAATGACTTTTAATTTTCGTAATATGTATACGAATTAAAAACATTTTGTGAAAGAAATTTTCAATAATTTTAAGATGCTTAGGAACTATATAATATATTAATTTTTTTTATAAGAATTTGCTTTTAAAACAAATTATTGCATCTTTTTTAACACGTGAAAAGAAAAGCTCAAAGAAATATGCGTTTTAAATATTTTCGAGTAATTCTGACTTAATATTTTCATCGCAGCTTTATTCATAACAAATATTTTTCTTCTTAACATCACAAGTGTATTGAAACGATTTACTTTATTCTTCTTTTATTTTTTAAACGTCAAATCATTTTCAAAACAAAATTAACAAATTAAAACTTTCTTATTAATTTTCGATAGAAAGATCTTCATTTAAAAAATGAGAAACATTTGATCTGATAAACAAAGATAATAGTAAGGAGAAATTATCTTAAAAAGAAGAAGAAAAAAGTTATCGCTCGGTGTGCGAAGAAAAAAATTAAAAATCATACGGGCGCTAAATTCCTGATGGAGTTGCTTTCATTCTAAGGATATTTGATTCTTTTGAAGCCATCTCAGCTGCCAGATTCGGTGCATAATTTTCAGGCTCCACTTGATGATAATTAAGTTCCTTTGACAGTTCTTTTTCGCCCTCCTTGCAGGCGTTGAGGGGCCTGTCAGCCGTTTGACAGACAGGGAGAAACAGCTGTTGTCTCCAATATCAATGCAAATATTTAAAACTTGCATTGAATTGACAAGTTGACAATAGATGGCAGCACCATTCGCGTTTTCGGACAGTCTTCTCGGTAGTATTGGAAGGTTGAAAAGGGATTTTTTCCCCCTTTCTTACTCGTCTCTTTCAAAAGAAAGGGGGGAAATCCCTTAATGTTGGTTATTTTTGAACTAATTAGACAACTGGGTTATCAAAATAATTATTTCATTCTTCAGATGTTTCCAATTTTTTTCATTTATATTCTTTGGTAAGTTTTATTAAAAAAATATAGCTGTTGAAGATAGAAATCACAAAGTAAGAATTTAAATATATATACATGCTTGATATTTTGTTAGAGAAAAATAATAATTTTTCCCCTTTTTAAGGACATTCTCTTCTTAAAATACCATTATTTTTACTGTTTGAATTCTACTGTCTTAAGTAAATTCCGAAAGCAATAGAATTATTAAGTATGTATTTACAATTCTGAAAAGGATTTATACGTATTTAAAGTACGCTAAATTCAAAAATTTTTAAAAATTGTAACATTCCAAAATGATTAATAGTTTAGTTTGTTTTAAAAAAAAAATTAAGGAAAAGGAGTACTAATAGATAAATAACTTAAAAGTATAGAAGAAAAATTTTCAGGTACACTTTAAGGAGATTCTACTGTATGTGAGTATGTCAGTTTCAGATATTTTAGTTAATTTTCTAATTTAATGGGATTCAGTTGCTGAAATAAGTATACTTAAATTCTCAATACACTGTTTACATCAACATACAATTGTGAAAATGTAAAGGAAATTTCTTATTTTTAAAACTGACTTTTCAGGAATGCAAGGCAAAATATCGATAATTCAATTAAGACAAATATACATCGATAAAAACATATCGATTATAAACATACATTGAAAATAAACGCGTATAAATTCATAGTAAAAAATAATTTATTTAAAATTATATCTCTGACTTTTGAGAGTTCGTCAATATGATAAAATATCTGTACAAACGATATCCGAAATAATTTTGATCTTTTCTGCGATCAATTTAAAAGGAAGTCTTACAATCTTTGAATCGAAATTTGCTTCTCATTCTTACATTTCGATCCTAAAAAAGTTCTATAACCCTCCTCTTCTGCTCTGATGACCCACTGCATTCCTTTGAGACTCAATCATCTTTGAAAAATCCCAACTGGAAACGAATCCGCTCCAAAATAAAGTGACTATAACTTCACTTCCACCCCCTTGAACATTGACAGGGAGGGGGAGACAATATGAAGTGGCGCGTCGACCCCCCCCCCCCCGGGGGGTGGGGGGTCAGGGAGTGGTGGGGGAGGGATTTTACTAATTCTGATGAATTCGTCGGAAGCATAACTCCCCTTCGAGTCTGAAGGGATGGAGTTTGTGTCTAGGGAATCCAGATCGGTAGAATTTCGTTTATGTGAATCTCGGGGCTTGAAGTAAATGAAGAGAGTTTACATGAGACATCTGCCTATCTCTTTTGTAGAATGCCTGTAATTAAATTAAATCTGCTTACACACACATAACTGATCTTATACACAAAGTATCATCATAATAAAAACGAATATCCAAGTAAACCATTGAAGCAAGTGTTTAAAATTCGTATTTAGAAATATTTATCCCTTTTGCTACCGGAGGGAGAAAAAAGAAGTGCTTCTCTGGGCCTGCGACTTCTTACCGCGGAGTGTTACGTTGTGCTCAGACGATTTTAGATATTAAGCCTAATTCGTGAAAAAAAAATTCCTCTAAAATCGGCTATTTATTAAAATATTTTGGTATTTACATATCTTATTTAAAATACATTAAACTTAATATGATGTACAAAAGAAAAAAAGATTTAATCGAAAATTGAATGTTTTATACATAAAAATACATAAAAAATCATACTTTTATGAAAATACAAAATATATTTACATATGTTACATAAATTTCATGGCGTAGTGATGTACCATTCTAAGGAATGTATAGATATAAAAGATAAATCTTATTTTGCTGTATAGTATATTTTATAAAAAAAAAATCAATGCATAGTACAACGTCACATGTCTTACACACATATTTTGACGCTTCACGCAAGAGTTTGAGCAAAGGGCACATCTTAATCCCCCCCTTTTTGTTTTACTTTAATGTCTATGTACAGATTTTGATTATTTTCAATAACATTACTATCAGATTCATTTATTATTTCGAAAATCTCAGTATCAGATAAATACTTTCTTTTCGTCATGACTGTCGCTACAAATAAAAACCGATCCAAGGAAACGAACAGCTGAGAACATCTGCTACCAAAAGCCCTAACCCCCATAAAGGGTCATAAATTCTCCTTCGAACTTCTAAGAAGCAAGCAAGAAAGAAAAAAGCAAACCGAAAGCAAGTACAACCTTTAAATCATGTCATTACATTTAAAGAGCCACGCCGCAGCATGTGCATTTAACAATTACTCCCCCCCTCTCCTGTTAGCCAGAAGTGAAATCCAAGCCCATATCACCAAGGCCAACACTCCAAATAACCTATCTATATAGATTTCGCGGTATTGTAACGCCATACAGTAACTTTAAAAAAATCAAAGAAAACGTTCTCATCGAGCGTATCTCTATTGATACGCTGGGCCGTAGAAGACACTCACGGAGCGTATCGCCCGTGATACGCTGGGCACAGGAGAGCCAACACGAGAGTATCGCCTGTGATACGCTGGGAGCGAACGTGTTATGGAAGTTGTAACGCCCGTTCTTCATTACTCCGCTCTTGCGCTATATCTAAATTTTATATATCAGTCAAAAACTACTAAACTCCAATTGGAGACATGTAAGAACAAACTAAAATACTTCGTTAATTATCACTGGAGACCTGAATAAAGTCATTCTCTATCGAGCCTCCACACAACTCAACAATCCTTGTATATGGTTCCAATATGAAATATTAGCTTACCAAATCACTCGTTCTAAATTCAATAATTCTCACTAACAGTAACTTCGCAGCTTAATTCTCTTTCTAGAATTATCTTCAAACCACAAAACTAATTATGTTGCTTCAATCCGAATTATAAATTTCAATCAACAAGTCGTTATCTTCTATCTCCCTTCATTTCTATGATTTTCTCTAATTCACTTCACTTCCATCATCGACTAATTTATCTAATCACGTTTCATTAGTTGCAATGTCTTACAATTTTTTTTATTATAAAGACCCAGAGTTAGTGAAGGGAAAATAGCGAATTATCCAAATTTACAAAATATTTAGTAGTTACTGTTCTTTCAGTTTCCTTCTCATTACATCCACTTGCTTCTGAATACACACACATAACCTGTGTATTCAGAAGCAAGTGGCACTCTATTCTTTCTCACGCTCTTATGAACGCTTTACTTTTACTTTTTTAAATTACATTCGCACAAATTGTTACAAAAGTGTTTATTAAATACCTAATTTTCAGCAAGAGTACATACGACTTTTCTGTTCCATGGACCTTTATTAATAAGAAAGCTATGACTTTCTTATAAAGCCTACCCCAGAAGTATTTCGGCTCTTAATGTATATGTACAATACGTGCGTGCATAAAATTACATTACGATGGACAGTTTTAGTTTTATGAATAAACACAAAATACAAGTGAAATTAACTTTCATAAGAAAATCCCCCCCCCTTTTTTTAAAACTACGATTCTGTATACGTTTTAGCAAATTTTTGTGACGCATTATCTACATAGATAATAAGAGAAATATACGAGGAAATATCGTAAAGTTTTATTTATTACAAAGAAATAACCAAAGTATCTGTATAAAAAAAATTTCTATATATTAACTTATTCTCATGTGCATAAAGGAAATTACAGATCTTAATATTGATTTGTTCGGTTTTAGGAAACCGTACATTAAAGTGACCCTCAGTGTGGACCCTCAGTGTCTGTTGAGTTCCACATTGACGTCAAGAAAAGCTGGGAGAAATGTATAACTCTGAATGGTGCCTATGTAGAGAAGTCTAAAGAATAATAAATCAAAATTAAATTTCTATCTGGATAATTCTTAGCAAGAATTGAAATGCGATGTAGCAAATTACTTTCTTCACATGGCTTCCTGTAACTAAATAAATCAACAATAATAGTTGCAATTTACAACGTTATGTACATAAGGTTAAATTAATTAGCAGAATAAATTTTATCCTGATATCTCAGTTATTTCTTAGTAATAATGAAAACTTTACGATATCATCTCGCAATTATTCAATAAAGATCAACCTAATTTTTAACAGTTAATTTAATTCTTTGACTAGTCAATCATCAAAATAAATTAAATATGTGTACAGCTAACTTAATCCACGCGTGACCAATAACCGTAATAATAATACCTACTTATTCCACAAGCTCTTAAAAGTAGACTTCTAATGATGGATTCGAGTTAGGCAGAAGTACTTTCAATATCATCAGACTGTTTCTCGAGCCTCTGTAGTGTTTTCCGATGAATTCCTCTACATCTTTTCATTCTTTTTCGCTACACTTCTCAATAGTTCGGTTCATTGGCACACATCACGGTTCTTATCACAAGGCGAGGTTCTTATGTCAAACATCGTAGTAAAGCAGTCTCAAAAGTTAGTTAAAGAAAAATGCGTGAGAAACCGTTGCATTTTTATGTGTATTGAATAACAAGTCTAAGTAATCTGTAAAAAATATCGAATTAATAATGATTAACATTTTAGATATTACTATTTTCAAGAATTAATAATACTTTATTTTCCCTTCTTCAAAATTAAAATTTTCTTTGAAAATTAATATTATACTTCATTCTAATTATTATTATCTCTTCAATAGTTAGCATTACTATTTTCTCTAAGCATTACTTGTCAAAAATTAGTATTACTTTTTACTTTGACCTTCTCGTCCCTCGAATCAGACATTTAGCTACAGCAAAAATACATTATTTCTACTCCTTTCTTCATTACCACTATTTTTTACCATCATTTTCTTTATCTTTCTCATATTTTCTTAGTGTTTAGGACGATACTCCATTTCCCTAACTTCCAAACCCCACCACGTGAGAGCTTTGATGTACAATTCCATTTAACAAAAAAGAGCTCCCATTGTTCTGTAACAATAAATGTTGTTAGTATCAGGATTCGAACCCTCAAGACTTTAACATCGAAGCTTAACTTCTACACTAAGTACATGAAGAATTCAAAAAAATTCATTATTAATGAAAGATGTTAATGAAAAAACGAAGAAACAACATGTTGTTTTAAAAAGAAACAACATTTTTTTTATAAATGTCAGAAAATCAGAGATTTCTTTTAGAATACACCACTTTCCTTTTTTGTAAAAGAAAATTTAGTCCTCTTAACAAATACAATAATACAGTAAATACACGTATATAAACATTTCTACAATTTTTTTTAACTGTTAAGCTCGCAGAAAGATGTGTATAGTTTTGTACGTAATTTGCATTGCGAGCTGTTTCGTTTTCCAATCGATGATACAACCCCGTGGTGATGGTTGAGAGTATACCTAACGCAGAAATAAATTTCAAGAAATATTTTCATCCCAATAAATCTACATTTCACGCATCAAACGCAACCAAACAAAAATCAAAACAAACCTGTCACTTCCACATTCCACCATTCCCGTCCCCGTCACAAATGACTAATACCACGACATGTTCCATCTCTTATTTCTTGCGCACCCAACAACTATCAAAGACAGAAATCATATCAAACCATCCCATCTTATTCCTGCCACAATATTTCAAAAACGGGCGAATTGGCCCCAACCAGAAGCCCTTAAAATCACTTCGGACTTATTCTCGTCTCCTTCTGTTTAATGTCGAGTTTCCACGATGTCGTCCTCCTTATACCTGTGGCCGCAGAGATCAACCGCACCTGCTCTGTATCTAGCAGCAACTGTCTCCTTGTTTCTACAAGATACCAACCCCTTTTCGAGTGATTTCTTGTGGCGGGGATGGAAGGTTTAAGGCAATCTGCAAATGTCATGGGAATGTCTGGGGTGTCTTTGTCTTCTGTTTGGTGGTGGTGGAGGAATATCGTTTGATTTCGCGGAGATTCGGAGAGGCTTGTTTATGGATCTGGATTTCTTCAGGGGGTGATGTTCTTGGCTGGGATTGTACTTGAAATGGAGGATTTGTTCGACGTCAACTATTTCTCCTTCCTTTTTGGCCATTGAAAGTAGTAGACGCGTATGATTTCATGGATAAACAGACTCGAGAATTAATTATGAAATAAATATAATACAATAGTTATAAATTTTTAATATATATTTCGTCATATATTCGTGAAAAAACATTAAGGTTCCCGTCTACCAGCCATTTTGATTTCATTGACGTAATGTTAATCCTATGGAATTTTGACTTTAATTCTCACGTCTTTATTATTTGAACTATTTGAATGCAATAAAGTGCATTTGAAAGAGCAAAAAATAATGAATGCTTCTGTGGAATTACTTTTTTCCTAAGATTTTTAAAAACATTTTTATTCTTATTTTAATTATTCATTTTTGAGCTTTCCGGACTTTAAAGAATATTTTCAAATATTCTTAAAAATCGGAGGAAAAAAGTAATTCCATAGAAGCATTCATTATTTTTTGCTCTTTCAGATGCACTTTATTGCATTCAAATATGTAGAATAGTAAAGATGTGAGAATTAAAGTCGAATTTCCATAGGATTACGTCCATGAAATCAAAATGGCGGGTAGACGGGAGCCTTAAGGTTCCCGTCTACCAGCCATTTTGATTTCATTGACGTAATGTTAATCCTATAGAATTTCTACTTTTGCTCTCAAATCTTTACTATTTAATCCATTTGGATGCAATAAAGTGTATCTGAGAAAGCATAAAATAATGAAGGCTTCTGCGGAATAAAAGTTTTCCTCCGATTTTTAAGAATGTTTTAAAATATTTTTAAAGGCCGGAAAACTCACAAACGAATCATTAAAATAGGGGTCAAAATATTTTTAAAAATTGGAACAAAATATCATTCCGCAGAAACCTTCGTTACTTTTTTTACTCTTTTGGAAGCACTTTTTTGCATTCAAATAGGTAAAATAGTAAAGATTTGAGGACGGTAGTAAAAAATCCATAGGACTAACATTACGTTCTGGAAATCAAAATGGCCTCTAGATAGGAGAGAGCTTTAACATTTGTGTTAATATACTCTACATTGGTATATAATTTTGTCTAGAATCTGTAACACTTGAGTCAAAAGTATTGTTTTCTAATACATAAAATGAATTTCTTATAGAACCTGAAAGCTCAGTACATTCTTATTGATATTGATTGAAATGTTTTTTTCACTGCATTACTTTTAAATTTGACACTTTTATAACAGCTATCGTTCAACAATTTACATTAAGTTGACTCAACACATAATAAATGATATTTTGAGAATGGAAAGGAAGAAAAACCTGAAATGAAGCTATTCTGAAAATAATTAATTATAAAACGTACATTGATCTTTATTTCATATTATATGCAATTTAATTATGCTTTTTTACCGATGAATACTTATTTTTGTTTGAAGTTTCAAACTTAATATTAATTTTCATACTAAATAATTTTTTTCCAAACCAAATATGTTAATAAACAAGCAAAGGTAAATGGTGAAAAAAATTATTCAATAATATTGAGGTAATTTGAAATGAATGAATGAAACGGTACACATTTAGATTACATTAACTAGTTATATTATTAAGTAATATAACTAATTATTGTTGGATATAATTAATAACGTCCGTAATTTTCATCTTGTAAAAGAAAAATGTTAAAAGAATAAAATAATAAATTACGAAGAATTTTCTTCGCGTGTGATAAAGAAATATAAAAATTAATTACCGTACACTCTTAGTTGAAAATCGTTTCCATGAGTGAAATCATTTTTGATTGAAAAAAAAAAGAATTCAGTAAAGAAATTTTATTTTAAATTAACGTACAATACAATTAAATTTGTACCATTGGAATAATATGAAATTTATTTTATTGGAAAATTGAACGATACCATATAATTCAATTTCGGACTATTACGACAAGTTCAGCGAGTATGGGGGAAAAAACCGCTGTTTAATGTGATTTTTTGAAATTTAATTTTCCAGGTAGATTACTATTGGTGTAAAATATTATAACAAATACTGAAACATTCTAAATGTGATAATCATATATCAAATATTTTTAACTGTTGCATTAAATCAATACCAGTTCCAAAGATTTTATGAATAAAGAATCAATTTGACGAAATAACTAAATCTAATACCATAACTAAATCTAGAATTGAGAACTATAAGATACTGAGTTCGAAAATAATACAACAAACAACAAGACAGTATTCGAGCTGACAAATTACAATCTTCAACAACTTTTTTGTACCATTACAGTTTCAAAAATTTACCATTTATTATAAAATAGCAAACGATTTTATCCAAACAATAACAATTGCATGAAAAATATAAAATTAATCTACAACCAAACGATATTTTCAGAACTTTCTTAACAGGAATTTCTAATAGTAAATAAATGTTTATAAGCCACCCAAGGGGTTTGTTTTAGGAGGGGCGTTTTGGCGTACCAGATCACTTTTAAATTTTTTTTATCTTTTGCTTCAATTTTAAATACATTTAGCTTAAATCTATTCAATTTAAAAATTTATCGTTTTTTTAAATTTTAATATCGGAAAAGTTTACTATTGCCCATTTCTCGGTATTTCAGCGTTTACTTTAATTCTTATATTTAACTGAATAATTTAATAATATTTATAAAAAAAAGCGCAACTTGGGTGGCTAAATCTGTTCTTCGCAAAACTGTGGATGAACATTTTACTTATTGTTAATTTTTGTGAATAATTTCCCATACCAGCCGGAACAACAACTAATACCAAAATCCTCTTAAAACTACTCGAAATACATTAATACCTACTTCAGATTTCACCACATACATGTTCTGAGGATTACTAAAAGAAATCTCATTCATTCTTTTCCAAAAGCCATTCTTTACAGCATTAAAATGGAACCGAAGCATATGTCCCAATTTTTTTTCCATTACAGGGTCAAGAGAGAAGAAACCCTATATGATTGAGTCAGAGGACTCTTGAGGAAAGAAACCGAAATAGCGGCAAGCTTAAAACCAGATTGCTGCGCCTCTCTGTGTCATTCAAGCAAACAATAGCAGCCACATCAAGCGAAGCGGTGTGTCACCAGATTGGACATCCACGACTTGACAGGTCTCGTCAAGCGGACGGATGCGAACTGACAATGTCACACAGCGATTCGGTCCTCTTTCTTCTCCGGGCACAACAAAGAGAGGAATTCCACACACTGTCACCAGGTGGCAGTCGCAAGAAATAATCATGAAAAAAAGATGGAAGACATACTCATCGACACACAATGAAAGAGCAGGGCTTTTACAACGGAAGCGGTTTAGAATTTCGAGAGGATGAAATATTTTTTTTATATCCTAATAGTACTTTTCAAAGGAACCGACCAGAAAGGTTTTCAACCTTTCAGTTGGCACGTTGCGGAATCTTGACATCTTAAGGGGGGGGGGGCTTGTGTAGCTCTGATTATTCCCGCTGAGGAGACAAAATCAAACATGTTTTGTGGTCGAAAGGGGGCTACTGCTTTTTATAGATGATAAGTTCACTTAATCTGTGGGAGGGTGGTTCTTTTTTACCGATCGTTGTGATCTCCCTCAAGAATCTCTGTACTTCACATCTGAATGCTTGGTGGTATTTTTTTAATGGACTCTAGTTTTACTCCAGATTCAAAATGCATGTTTCCCACAGAATAAATATAAAATACATTGTATGACAGGACTATGTAATATTTTTGCCAATTTAAAAATTATTGTATAACCGGTTTGTGGTCTGCACGGATAATTTTTTTTTAACTGAAGAAGTAGCTACAAATTTCCATAATAATTATTTGTTTCATCCATGTATTTTGAAGTTATTTTCTTCACTGAAATCTTCAAAAATCCGTGGGGTATAAAGGAAGGGAGGGGGACAGATATTGGGATTGTAATTATTTATTAACGTCGCACTGAGAAGCAACAAGAGGGAGACTGGAGTCAAATCTCGTTATTTTGAGCCTCGGTCTAGTAACGAGGATGACACCTGAGCTGGTACACCCTTTTCAAACCTTCCACCCATCCCTTGACCTCGACCAGATTTAACGTGCATCAACCTCACTACACAGTGAGTCTTTAGACTCACTGTGTAGTGAGTAGCCTTTAGTAGTGACTCACTGTGTAGTGAGTCTTTAGTAGTGACTCACTGTGTAGTGAGTCTGTGTAGTGAGTATTCGAGCCCTTGACTCGATGAAAACAACGTCGAGTTGTGGACCTTGTTCACTAGGCTACCTCAGCCATGAGAAGTAAGGGAGGGAAAAATAAATTGTTTTATTTCCCTAAATTATAAATTTTAGAGAAAAAAAATTGATGATAATGTAACAAATTTCAACATTCTAAGACATTTGCATCTGCACTAATGCAAATACTTAGTGCACAACGAATTTTTATTTCGAATTTTTCCCTAGCCTAGTTAAAAAAGTGTATTACACGGGGAAATAATTAATACAAAGTAATTGGTTGTGACTGAAATGTGGAAGTAGGAAACATATTATATCTCATTAATTTGAAGCTTCAGAAAATAAATATAGATTCATTCATAAACTCATTTCTCATGTATTTATTTTTATTTACGTTTTCCCGGTAAGGTCCTAATGCAGTATTAATATACAACGTCTATTTCCTGAAGTGCAACGAAATATTAACATGTAGCATTCATTTTGAAAGATAACTAGATTAAGATGACAGAAATATTCATATAAAAGCGCACAGTACCCTTTATGTTGAATATACACTTTTTAAATACGGTACTGTGACGACATCCTGTTACCCATCTTGACTATCATCTTCAAGTTCAATCAGGAGATCTCAGTTTCAACATAAATTCAAGTGAATATCAATTGATTAAAATAGTCAGTATATTTAAAATATATTTTTTATTTATTCCTCAAATGAGGGAATCCTCTCCACAGTTAAGCTCTTTTCAGCGAGCACCAATAACTTCTATAATCCACCAAAGAATGTGCTTACCGGATTACTAAGCAAGTTCCACCTACAATTGCTCTGACAACGTTGAGTCCTAATCCCACCAAATCCACTATACATTCCAGAATACTTCCGTGCACATCCCATCAATACTCTTTTTACTACCCCAAGCTTAACTATCTTTAATTTAATTCTCTGTCACTATCTACGACTTTATTATATCTATTCATTCCTCGTCCCATTTGGTTGAAAGAAGCTGGGAACTTAAATGTAAAACCAGAAAAAAACTGTTATTAATTTAAAGGAAATAAATCACGAATAACCCAATTTATAGATCTCCTTCTTTAATCCAGAATTTCACCTTTCCTTTGCAACCAATAACTGTCCATTTTTGTATAGGCTGACCAGTGATAAAAATTATTTTATGCCTTCTATTCTAATGGAGCAATATAAACTACTAATCTAAATCAGTGCACTTTTTGTAGTTATAATTTTTTCGTGTGTTTGACAGTCAATTTGCATGTACAGTATTAAATTTAACTCAATAAAACATAGTTTTTGTTGCTTCCATGCATTATCATTAGTGATTTTCCAGTAGTAAGGTCCCCTGTCTGTGGAATTTTCGGACAAGTATACAGAAAAATAATTCATGAACTTTCCGTAAATAAACAAATTTTAAGATTTTAAATCAGAATATTGCTTTTATTTTAAATAAATTCCTTAAAACTAGACTAATAAAGAGTGAATTTGCGAAAATGCTTCCGATTTCGAAACCTTTTCTAAATTTGATAAGCACATTACCAGGGAGTAAGTAAAGTTTTAATTATTACTGAGATATCTGGATAAAATTTATACTGCATATTAATTGATTCCTATGTACATAATATTGTAAATTACAGCTGTTCATGTTCATTTGTTTTGGTTTCAAGGAGCCGTAGATTGAAAAAATGCACAGTTTGGAGAATATAGAGTTCATTCTGTTGAGCTCTACAAGGATGGCCTTCGAAAGTTCAAAAATTCGCTGGAAGAAATGTATAACTCTGATTTAATTTTTATTAACGTCGCACTAGAAGCAATACGAGGGGTATTGGCGATGAACCACGTAATTTTGAACCACGGTCAAGTGTCGAGGACGACACCTGAGCTGACATCCCTTCTCCTAACATCCACACCACGCCAACGGGAGGACTTTGAACACCGACAGATTTAACGCGCATCAGCCCCGACTACACGGTGGGTCTTTGGCGGCCAAGGATCGAACCCGCGACTGCACGAATCCGAAACCATGACCACTAAGCTACCGCGGCCACCTTGTGTATAAACTCTGAATAGTTATTATGTTAAGAAATTTTGAAAATGATAAATAAAAATTACGGTTCCTTCTCAATTATTTTTTTTAAAAAATAAAAACTTTACGATACTGCGGGTTGCTTCAAACACGAATAGCTGTAATTTACAACATCATATACATAAAGTTCAATCAATATTAAGAATAAATTTCAAATAGATATCTCTGTTACTTCTTAGTAGTAATTAAAACCTTATGATACCCTCTCTACTTCGAATCAACATTAATCATTAATTCCATAGAAATCACAAAGTAAGAATATTCGTTTAAATACCCTATTACAAAAAAAAAAAAGTTGATATTACATTTTAGTTTCGTAGAATTATATGTTTAAATAAGCGGTAACAATTTCATATCAGTAAATTGGAAACTTTCAGAGATATTTCTCAAAATTAAATTCAATGTTTCATTCTTTTTATATAAAGAGAAGTCAGAATCAATGGGGAATATTTCAAATCCCCAAAAGTTCTTCTGAGCTTGAAGCTTTCTCGTTTTAAAGAACAACTCACAGGACTGGGAAAAAATTACACTCAGAAAAGCTATATGATCTTTCAATTGTTCCAAATTCGGAACTTAAGACAAAGAAATCTAACTGTTTTGCGTCAGATCTTGAAGTAAATTTTTGATAGATTTTTGGAACACAATTATTTGAACTTGAGACATTTCAAGTCAAAAAGGAAAAGGGGAAAAAAAATCTCAGATTTCCCAATCGATTTCGTGATTGTTGAGACAGTAATCCTGTCACACTGCTACTTTTTCACGTGACCACCAAACGATACCATTCTCTTTTTCGCTTCACTTCTTTTCGTATCGACAATTGTGTTAAATTTCTCTGGTTGAGGGCTTTCATTTCCGTAATTCGATTAATGGATTTTGCTCTTTATTTTTTTAGGGCTGTCCAAACACTTTACTCCGGTTGGAGGATGAAACCTTTGAGATGGAACTGTTTATACTGCTGAAATTGACGGTGAAGATTTACGACATTGGGATCGAAGCCAATAGAGCATGGAGAGAGTTCTTTCTGCAGTTATAGAAATCGCGCGTGTTGGTTTTTTTTTTTTTTTTACTTTTGAAAAAGAAAAATTCTCTGATTTAGAGAAAATCTGCCTTTCGATGCTTTTCAGAGTTGGTGAAAAGAAGAATCTTTTGTTTCATCGACAAACCGGCAAGACAAATTTCCTTGATGTATTATGTGTCAATAGATACAAGTTACAATTAACAGGAAAATTTTAACTTTTACCGTTCAAATAATTTTTAATAAGTGTTTTAAAAATTATTTGAACGGTATTTCATTTTGTTTCATACGCATCATTTTACGATATATGTAAAAAAAAAATGCTTAGTATTTACAGTTTTATTTAAATTAACATAACTTATCCGTAATTAACATGATTAAAATGAGTTCAATGTTATTCCGGGATCCGCACTGAAAATTCTTGAATTTATTATGCAAAATCTACAAATTTTAAAACAATTATTTTCATGCTAATGGTTAAAAGCATTTCTGAAATGACTCAGGGAAAAAAAATGTGAGTTTACATTTACAATAAATGCTCAAAATATTCACCCTTTTCCAGAAGGTAAAGCTAAACTCGCTTGCGCATATTTTGAGGAACACATTTCGAGATTCTGAGGTTGAATATTTTCATTAACTGTGTTCTTAACATATCCTCCCACAAAAAAAAAAAAAAATCGGGGAATGCTCGTATCAGAGGAACAAGGCTCTTAGTTCAAAGTAGACGAGGCAAAATGCCAAACGATTAATGAGACCATAGACAAGCTTCAAAATTTTTTCAAGGGATAGACACATTTCAAGAAATTTTTGACTAACTCGTTCACCTGATCTGAGCATTCCTTGAATTATTTCTGTGACGATATTTATAGAATAAAGCCATGAAAATAATACCAAAACAATAGATGGTGGGAAAATTGTCATGTTACTCAAAGGCTATCAGGCGGCTCTCTAAATCAATGGCACCAGAAGTTAAAAAAATAACTAGCCCGAGAGGGAATCCCTTTTGACCTGGTTGATAAGAGAAGTGCTTAAACGACAGGACAAGTTTTCTCCGGATCCAGAGATCGAGGATCCCTGTTGCTGAAAGTTCAACCGAACTCTTCCTCCTATCCGGTGGTAAAAACGGCGCTCCCACCGAAGTGGTGATCCAAAATTAGAACACTAGAGGGCAGTACACTCAATAACTACTGCGATCAGTGTTATACCGGCTACGGCGCAAGCATCGGATAGACCAATCATCTCTCGATGACGTTCCAAGCGAAACTTAATTCAACTGGGAGGGAATGTATATCAGAAGCAAAAATTGAGAGAAAAGTGTGACCTGCTCGACACATTTCGTTCAGAATGTTCATTTTCGTATCATCACGATAATACTGGAGGGGGAGTATCCGGCGGCTCACTTCAACAAGGACGCCAAAAAAAACCCGACTTAATAAGCTCAAGGGAGAATCCCCTTTGGCTTGGTTGAAAAGAGCAGTGCAAAGGTGACATGACAAGTATTCTGCGGACCGACATATCGAGAGTTAAAATCATATTAACTCCAAAGGTCAATTGACCTCTCCCTCCGATGAGGCGGGAGAAACAACGCTTCTGCTGATGATGATACGATAAGTCCCTCCTAGAATCTTAAACACTTTTTCTAAGATATGTTCAGACGAGTTCAGCCGTGCCTCTTAGAATAAAGGCCAGACATTTTGAACATTTATTGCAAATTTAGATTAAAAAAAATTTCCTACGTTATGTTAGAAATGCTTTTCATCATTGGCATAAAAATAGTTGCTTTAGGACTCGTTGTTTTTGTAGAATAAATTCACGGGTCGTTGGTACGGAAATTTTTAGGACACCCGGTATAATAGACATAATATAAGTAAGTTTGTTCCACAATTAGCATAATAAAAGAAACTCAATGTTTGAATGGTGGGCCAGAAAGTACCTGTTTTTGACGACAGAAAAACGTTTCTGAGGCAATTGATTTTACCATTGCATGATTTCGTGTGTTAAACGGCACCAAAACAAACTTCACACTGATCCAATGGTTAGTTTTGTTCATCTCTAATAGCTATCAAAATTTGATTGATGTCACGACAGTAATGATTCGTCGTCCATTGCGTCGCATTGTCACCGTCGATGAAGCCTGGATTCATCATTATAAGCCGAAAACCTACGCATTTTTCCTAATAAAAAGAATATTTAATTTAAAAATCTATTTAATATTATAGTATAGGAGATGAAACACTAATAATATTTTATGCTCGAAAAATTAAATTTAATTCTAATAAGAATGAATAGCATAATACAATACGCAACTCCAGCGGTATCGTTCTTTGATTAACTTTACCCCTTTAATTGAATGATATGCAAGATTGCTTGTCTCTGTACATGTTTTTGGAGATAAAAATATTACTAAGGTAAGTTGATATTACCATTATGTGTACTGTCGTCAGTTAAGAAGAGTTTTGAACAAATTTGACCTTTCACAGGTTGGTTTGGATTTGCAACCATTTGCAATCATCAAATGATATACGAGAGTGATTGTCTCTGTACCTGTTTTTGGAAATAAAAATGTTAATAGGACAAGTTGATATTACCATTGTGCGTGCTGTCATCAGTTAAGAGGAATTTTGAACAAATTTGACCTTTATTCATAGGTTGTTTTTGATTTGCAACCATTTGCTGCTATATTAAAACATGATTGCTGACTCGTCGAAATGTCACTGCGGATGAGGCACAGATACACTATACAATAAAAACTAAGTAACAATCAAAACAATGACTTGCTTCCGGTGAATCTACTTCAAAGTAGGCCAGGACCGTCTTATCGACGAGAAAAGCTAAGGTGACAATTCTATGAGATGCGAAAGACATCATACCCTCGAACTTCTTAGAGTAGGAGGAAACGATTAATGTACAACTCTATGGTGAGAGTACGTTGCCCGATTCCCAATACCTTGTGGCGACTCTCTTCTACAACAACGTCAGAAGTTCAAAAGCCAAACTTAAACAACCAGCAAAGATGTCTTTTCAGCCTGGTTGGTAGGAGCGCAGTCTACGGACCCACTGGTCCAGGGTTCGAAATAACGCTGCCACATCAAGACCATCTACTCTCTCCCCCTCCTCGGGGTCGGAAAAATCACCGGCCACCGAAACCTCATCTTTAACAAAGTTTCTTTTTGAACCATCCTCGTAATATTGATCTTTTACGAATTTTTTGCCACTTCAGTTGAAACACTAAATAATAATAGTGTTCGAGATTAATAAATGTTTCGAAAATTAAAATATGTTTTCAGAAAAAAACGATAGACTATTTCAAGAGTCGAAAATAATCAAATATTGAAATCAAATCGGCGCAGCATATTCGGTTAATTTCTGTTTCTTTTCAAAATGCAATAACATCTTTAAAAGTCTGGAGGGAAGTTCCGGATCTCCTAGGTACGCCTCATATAAACACCATTTCTCCCAAATCTGCTTTGTTTGAGTCGTAAAACGAAAAATGAATGCAAAAATTGTTAGAAGTGGTGTACTTCGTTCAGTTACGTATTGCTGTTTGTTTAAAATGGAAAAACCGAGTTTCGTGTTCCTGATAAAACATTGTTTTAATGGGTAAAACACCGTGCAAGCGAAACAATCAGATTGAAAAATGTTGCGGACTCTTGTCCATCAAAAGCAACGATTTGTCGGTGGTTTGCCGAGTTTAAACGTGGTGTTACCGACACAAATGACATGGAGACGCTCGGGTAGACCTGTGGAAGCCGTTACACGGAAAATGTGGTGGTGACAAAATTATAATGAAGATCGTAAAATTGAAGCTCCGTGGGGTGCTGAGATGACACAGATATCATGGAAGTGTATTTACTGAAAATGTTTTGAAGTGAAGTGGAAAAGGTTTTCAAGTGGGTGCCGCGATTGCTCGATGGAGTTCAAAGCAGCAACGGAATGATGATTCAAGCTGTTTATCGCTGTTACTCGCAACAAAAGATTTCTTGCGAAAAATTGGAAAAATTTAGAAAGCATTGAACGATTGTATCACCTAAAAAGGTGATTATCAAAAGTGTTATGTTGATGAATAAAAATTTGCAAAAATGTTTTCAATGTTAGTCTCAGGTGTTATTGATTGATGTGTTATCCGTAATTAACATGATTAAAATAAGTTCAATGTTATTCCGGGATCCGATAAAATTCTTGAATTTATTATGCAAATACAAATTTTAAAACAATTATTTTCATGCTAATGGTTAAAAGCATTTCTAAAATGACTCGGAAAAATGTGAGTTTACATTTACAATAAATGCTCAAAATATCTCACCCTTTTCAGAAGGTAAGCTAAACTCGCTTGCGCATATTTTGAGGAACACATTTCGAGATTCTGAGGTTGAATATTTCATTAGCTGTGTTTAACATATCCTCCACAAAAATCAGGGAATGCTCGTATTAGTAGGAACAAGGCTCTTAGTTCAAAGACGAGGCAAAATATAAACGATTAATGAGACCATAGACAAGCTTCAAATTTTTCAAGGACGACACATTTCAAGAAATTTTGACTAACTCGTTCACCTGATCTGAGCATCCTTGAATTATTTCTGTGATATTTATAGAATAAAGAGTAGAAATAATACCAAAACAATAGATGGTGGGAAAATTGTCTACTCAAGATATCAGGCGGCTCTCTAAACATGACACAGAGTTAAAATAACTAGCCGGAGAATCCCTTTTGACCTGGTTGATAAGAAGTGCTTAAACGACAGGACAGTTTCTCCGGATCCAGAGATCGAGGATCCCTGTTGCTGAAAGTTCAACGAACTCTCTCCTATCCGGTGGTAAAACGCAGCTCCACCAGTGGTGATCCAAAATTAGAACACTAGAGGGCAGTACACTCAATAACTACTGCGACAGTGTATACAATGCAGGAAGCATCGGATAGACCAATCTCTCTCGATGACGTTCCAAGAGCGAAACAATTCAACTGGAGAGGGAATGTATATCAGAAACAAAAATTGGAGAAAGTGTGACCTGTCGTGAACATTTCGTTCAGAATATTCATTTCCGTATCATCACGATAATACTGGAGAGATTATCCGGCGGCTCACTTCAACAAGGACCCAAAAACCCGACTAATAAGCTCAAGGAGAATCCCTTTGGCTTGTTGAAAGAGCAAGTGCAAAGGTGACAGGACAAATTCTGCGGACCGACATATCGAGTTAAAATCATATTAACTCAAAGGTCAAATTGACCTCTCCTCCGATGAGGTGGGAGAAACATCCTTCTGAGAGATACGATAAGTCCTCCAAAATCTTAAACACTTTTCTAAAGATATGTTCAGACAGGTTCAGCTGCCTCTTAGAATGAGGCCAGACATTTTGAATTTATTGCAATTTAGATAAAAATTTCCTACGTTATGTTAAATGCTTTCATCATTGGCATAAAATAATTGCTTTAGGACTCGTTCTCTTTGTAGAATAAATTCACGTCGTCGGTACGAAATTTTAGACACCCGGTATAATAGACATAATTTAAATAAGTTTGTTCCACAATTAGCATAATAAAAGAAACTCAATGTTTGAAATGGTGAGAAAGTACCTGTTTTACAGACAGAAAACATTTCTGAGGCAAATGATTTTACCATTGCATGTTTCGTGTGTAAACGAGCACCAAAACAACTCACACGATCAAATGGTTGTTTTGTTCATCTCTAATAGCTATCAAAATTTGATTGATGCACGACTGTAATGATGTCATCCATTGCGTCGACATTGTCAATCGATGAAGCCTGGATTCATCATTATAAGCCAAAACCAAAAAGCAAAATTAAGACAATGGGTTGCTTCCGGTGAATCTGCTCCAAAGAAGTCGAAGACAGTCTCATCATACCGGAAAATTTATGCGGCATGTTTAGTTAACAGAAGGAGTCACACTCATGGACTTCAAAGAAAAGGAAATATGATCAATGGATAGTTAGTCATTGATTCTAATATATATACGTTGGTTTGTAGGTAATCGTTCGTTTCTGTTTTCTATTGTGCAAAGTATAACCAAACATCTATAATTTTGAATCATATCGAGATACCTGACTCTGTATGCTACTTATCATTGCATCCTGGTGAGACGATTCAATGACCTTGAGCCCCATCAAATTTAACGTAATTTCTTCGTACACAACGATCATGGGAACTACAAAGCGAACCTGATACAAACTAGGTTACCGTTACCGTTACCGCGGTCAATCCATATTAATAGTCATTATTCTATCAATAAGGCTTTAAAGAGCCCAAAGGGTGGGTGTTTTTCTTTTTCCTCTTTTCCAAAAGGACTCAAATTTGGAAGAATTTCTAAATAAGTAATATAAAAATTAACTCAATTACTATTAGGTCCAACAGGAAAATTTTGTAAGTTACTTTTATTAAATAATGTACAATTAATATAAATATGTATATACATATGGACAGAATCACAATTATTAAGTGGCAAAGAAATTTTTCAGCGATCTACACGCTTCGTCACTGCTATTTATTCTTATATTTATCTACTAAATATCTTATATAAGAGAAAGTTTTCTCCCGCACTAAAACTAAATGGTAATTATTTGAAAATCAAATAAAAACGTTATGTTTTGAGCGAGATTCGATCGAGCATGAAGATTCTACGCATACGACGTTCTACCAATTTTGCCATTCAAGACAAATGACATAGTAAAACTGCGGTTTTCTTAATTCATCCGATAAATTAAATGGTTTGAATGCAGTTTGAGACCAGCAAGTCTTGACGACAGGAATTATTTGTGTATTCTGTCAAATGGCCTACTCTGGTCGGTTTCGCGGACGGATTAACGTTCAATCAAAAATTACCAAGTTTGGCAATTTTGAATCGCCATATGATGGTTGGACTAAACTTTGCATTTCACCAATTAAATTTAATTAAATGAATTAATATTTGATAAAATTGTATTAACATCGGTGTCGTCTAATATAAGTTTAAAAAGAATATGTTGAACTTGAGTGGATGATTAAATGTATTTTATTAATGATTGAAAATTTGAACAGATATATGTCGAAAATGTGACTAACGGTAGGAATTTAAAGAAAAGGCCAAAAGCATTCATATTTGTCTTGTTGATAAAACACGAATATCTGTCTGTCATCTGCGTTAGGTTTCCAGCCGAACATCTAACAATCTGTTATGCGCTGAACTAACCGGAGTAAATATGCCTGAAAAGCTTGCTGCTTGTTAAGATAGTTCCTAGACGGGATACTTTCTTATCCAGACCGTATTTTACTACGAGCGGAAAGGGACGGATAGTCTTTCAATGTATGTCCAAATCGTATTTAAAATTTATATGTAGTAAGTATACAATTTTCATAACAAAGAATATTTAATTTAAAAATTTTTAATATTACAGTATAGGAGACGAAATACTGATAATATTTTATGTTTGAAAAATTAAATTTATATCTAATAAGAAAGAATAGCTAATACCTGTACTACTCATTGTATCATCCTTTGATTAACTGCCCCTTTAATTGAATGATATGCAAGATTGCTGTGTCCTGTTTTGGAGATAAAAATGTTACTAAGGCAGTTGATATTACCATTATGTGTGTGTCATCAGTTAAGGAGTTTTGAACAAGTGACCTTTATTCATAGGTTGTTTTGATTTGCAACCATTTGCTGCTATATTAAAACATGATTGCTGACGCATCGAAATGTCACTGTCGATGAGCACACTATACAATAAAAACAAGTAACAATCAAAACAATGACTTGCTTCCGTGAATCTACTTCAAAGTAGGCCAGGACATCTTATCGACCAAGAAAAGCTAAGGTGATAATTCTATGAGATGGAAGCATCATTCCTCGAGCAGAGTAGAGAAACAGTGTGGACAATCTATGGTGAGAGTGTGTTGCCCGATTCCCTAATACCTTGGGCGACTCACACAACGTGAAGTTAAATACCAAACAGCAGCAAGATGTTTTCAGCCTGGTGGTAGAGCGCATTCTTCGATTACTGGTCCAGAAGTAATCGCTGCCAATCAAGACCATCTACTCTCCCCTCCTCGAAGACCATCAGCTACAAAACCTCATTTTAACAAAGTTTCTTTGAAACACCCTCGTAATATGTCTCTTGAATTTTCACTTCAGTTGAAACACTAAATAATAATAGTATTCGTTAATAAATGTTTCAAAATTAAAATAAGTTTTCAGAAAAATGATGAACTATTTGAGATCGAAAATAATCAAATATTGAAATCAAATCGGCAGCAGATTCAGTTAATTTCTTTTCTTTTAAACTGTAATAACATCTTTAAAGTCTGAGGGAAGTTCCAGATCCCATAGTTACTCTCATATAAACATCATTTCTCCAAATTTT
>BMAW01075711.1:221701-242735 GCA_019974015.1 Nephila pilipes
AAAAAATAAAATAAAAAAAACCACTCGCAAATCGTATAATATGTATCATTTCATTTCAGTTTAGTAACAGTCGTAATTACGGGGTTAAAAGGGACCTTGTCAAAAGCTGAAAAGATGGCTAACTCAAGAAAAATACCTGCCTTTTTTTAAAGACCCTACAAAGGTAGCGTATCATTTCAAAGCAAAGCTGCCAGAGTTAAAAGCAAAATTGTGATGGATCACGCGCGCTTTGACGAGAGTGGTTAACACTGCGCCACCTGGCGGTTGGTAGGCGAAGGATCAGAGTTCCGTTGTTGGTTTATTTTTTCGACCTGTAGGGACTGTCTACAAAGTGCGATACTTGTTTTACAGGGTAATTCGAATTATTCTGTAGTTCTTTCTGAATGCGATTAGCGAAACAAGAGGGGTAGGGTTTTTGATGTCAAGCGACGTGCCCTTTAGCAGTGAAATTAATATCAAGTTCCGGACCTACAAGAATTCGTTTTGATTTCCTGGAAAAGTAACTTTTCAAGATATCGAATTGAACATTTTGACATGTGAAAGTATCCGTAGAACATATTAAAATTCTTTTCCAAAATTAACGTTTGTTTTTGTGCAAAGGTGAAAAAAGCCTCAAAATGATTATACGTCAGTCAAATATTTACTTATAAAACAACTTGTAAATAAATGTAGAGGGTGGTGGTTTTTTTTTTTTTTTTTTTTGTAATTTTAAATCCTGAACTACAGTCAAGTGAAAATGAGAAAACAGTTTTAACCCATCATTTAATGGTTGAAACTGGTTAATGAAAGTGGACGAAAAATAAAACAATGGAAAATTATTAATTACTTTTTCAAGAATTAGATACAATCTTTCGCCCTTCCCCCCCCCAAAAAAAAAGTCATATGATATGATGTTAAGCTAATTTCTCATAAATTACTTTATTTCTTGAAAATGTGATAAAATTAATGAATCTTGATTTCATAACCTGGCGTTTTGATACAAATTATATCATTATGAAACATAAAATGTAATAAATAAGACTAAAAAGAGAAAAAAAAATTACATTAATAAATTTTTAAGTAAAACAATTCTTATAATTACGAATAAGCAATTCTTATAATTCGGTATAATAAACATTTCAGTTGATACAATGCATAAATATCTTAACTCAAATTTTCGTAAAAGAATATAAAGTAGGATTCATTATTTAAAACAAAACTCACAAAAAAGCTATATTTTGAATTTCATATTTATTTACTGCAAACAAGATAAAAAAGATATTATTTGGAAATAATCTAATATATTAAACTAAAAAGTAACTACCATTTAGAAGATATATTTTTATTTAATAACTGTGTTTTAAATGATTAATTAAGATTTTTTTTTATAAAAAAAAATTTTTTTTTTTTATTTTTTAATTTTTTTTTTTTTTTTTTTTTTTTTTTTTTTTTTTTTTGCTGTTGTTCTGAAAGTTTGAAAATTATTGATCATTATAAATTATACAAGAACTTAATAAAGCTTCAGAAATTGCTTATTGTAAATAATTCTCGGGTTCTTTAATCTATAACTTTTCGTTTGTATTGTCCGCATGCAGTATTTTATGAAGTATTCTACGAACTAAGAGGAATAGTTAAGAATACTAGAATCAAAAATAGCGATAAGAAAATAACTTACTTCGTTTGCAAGTTTCGCTCGTCCTACTGTACAGGACAAAGCGTTCATCCCAATTTTGTTAATGAGGATTCAGGATTAATAGTCAAGTTTGGCGATAATGATTACAAGCGTCTATAAATTATTTACAGTATATAAGCATTGTTTTGTTGTTGTAATGAATAGTCGACTGATAGTTGATCTCGGTTGATTAATTGAAACGAGAATATACTTAATATTATTGAAAAGTTCAATAACACGGTAAATGTAATACTGGTAAAATTCCTAAAAATTGGCCACGTTATTATCTAACTTAACATTTATGGGTCGAAATTATTGAAAATTATATTATGAGATAAGAGTGAGACAGTTTTCAATTTTACGCTGTCTAAATCAATGCATGGAGCCCGAAATCAATTTTTTGCATTTTTCATAAAACTGTAACTGTTCTTAACTTTATTTTAGAATTCTTCAATATTTTAAGAATTTTATCTTAAGAAAATTGTTTTTGTTGTATATTATTACATTGGAACGCTTGGATATCATCCTATTATCTAGATTTGGGGTTCAAAATTATGAAAACCTGGCACTAATAATTTCCTGGAATGACATAATTTCAAACCAAATATCCCCCTTCCCCCAAATAACCCATTTAAGGATATACCCTAGGTATCTTAGTGATCCTTTTTCTTCCTTATAGGGTTTACTATCTTTGGTAAACTTTGGTAAAGTGTCATCGGATACCCTAGCAATCCTCTGTTATTGACCATCTTGCAAACTTTCTTCAATTTTTACCTTTTTTACAACGTTTTTATGTATTTCACTTTGCGTGTGTGTCATCAAATTTTCGATAATTAATTTAACCAACTTTCCATCGAGCTAGAGCTATGAAACTTTGGGAACCGTTCTTACTTGCCTAACAATGCAATATTTAGACATTTGTGACAAGTTTTAACTAATATTTCAATGTTTTTTTAATAAACTTTCCCACCTTATAAAAACGTTGTTTTTTTTAAAATAGTTGGTTTTTATCTCGAATTATTTATGTTTTAACATCTAGATCTCGGATAAACTGTGCTTGATGCAGCCCAATCAAATTTATCGCTTATGCCATAAACTTCAACTTTCACTCACTCACTTATCCCCAATAACTATATTATAATTAATATTGTATTCGGGGAGTCTTTGCTTGCCAATTAGTGCCAGGAGCGTGCCTTCAGGTCCCCAGGAAAGATATACAGATGGAAGATTCCATTGAATCAATTGGATGAAATTCTCATGGACTTTAATAAGACCAATTATACAACAATCTGAATTTTTAAGTACTTTAATTTAGTGAAATGAAAACTATACTTTCATTTTTGATGATTCGGAAAATAATTAGAATTTCTTCCATTTTTATTTCGGTAAAATCCTTTGGATTAGGGAAGTACCTCATTCAAGTAATATTGAAGGATGTGAACCTAACTTTGACACATTTTCACGAAGAAAAATTCAGCAACACAATTATATTTCGAACTTTTTATCCTATAAATAATATATTTTATTATCGAACTTAGTTCAGTTTAGTTTTTATTAACGTCGCTCTAGAAGCAACATGAGGGCTATTGGCGACGTATTTGTAATTTTGAACCGTTCGTAATTTTCGATTGACGAGGACGACACCTGAGCTGGAACCCACGGCTCGACGGAAATATCGCCAGTCACGAGTTCGATATCTTGACCACTCGTCTATCACGGCCGCGAAATCAGTAGAACTCCCTTAAATGAAAACTATTTTGTTTCTTAAATGTTTATTCATTATTTAATCGATTTGAATGCAGATATGTTGGTAATTATATTTTCTTTTACTATTCAATACAACACTCAAGATTTCCTTTTTGAATGCGCATTATTTAAAATTCATTCTTTTAAATAAAAATAAATAAAACCTGGCGGGGGAAAATACGAAGCTTAATTTGATGGTAACAGATTTTGCTGAAATACGTTTTAATAGAAAGAACAAAACGCAAAAACTATTGCCTATTAGCATAACACATTTAGAAATCACAAAGGATCAATTAATATTCAAAATGTGCAAGGCGATTTCTTCGGCTACATCCTTCAAGAACACCGCAGACGTCATTTACAACCCACCATTTAAAAAAGGAAAAGATGAAAAGAAAGAAGTTAAGAATTAGATTTCGGAACGGATAACAAATGGCAAGTAGTCAATGTCTGGCAGTTTTCGGGCAACAATAAAGAAACCATCCTATAAATTTCAGTGAAAACACAAGCTCCGTTCCTGGAGGAATTCCAGATTTGGGAGTATCCCTCTCACTAAGAAAGTTTCCCTGTTTTTCTCCCCTCTTTTGCCCACCCCTCCTCCTAGCTCACGCAGAAGGTCGAGTTCCAAATCAATCACAGCAGAACGTCAGTCGAGACTTGACTCTGTAATTAAACACATGACTGATGTGTCATAACCATACTTTGATCGACGTGTGCTCATCGGATAATATATCGATGCCAAAAAAAGGAAGAAACCGGTACGATTCTACCTCTCCTCCCTGCTTCAGATCGTCTGCCAGTGTCCAGAGAGGGTGGAAACCGAATTGCGGTGGTAAACAACATTCCCCAAGGGTCGTCCGTCTTGCTCATAGACCCCGCTTCTGTCTGTCCGTCTATTCCTAGATCATAATTTTAAATGGAAGCAATAGCAGTTTGGCACTCAGGTGGCATGATGGATGGACCTAAAGGTTACCGATATTCGTTTGGTGAGGAACCTCCCCCTTCTCCCTGAAGATGTCCGTTAATCAAGGCGGAATTCTGTTTTTCTCAGAAGACTAATGTCTGATGAGGAGTCTTCTCGGTGATTAGGATGCGCGATAGGGGCAGCGGAAATATCACGAATGAAGGGGAAGTTAATCAACACAATCCCTCCTGCCCATGTTAAATGTTTGGGTCTGCTTTTGCTATCTGTAGATGACGATTCGGATAAAGTTAGGGATCTCAGTCCAGATCTTGTTTTGAGTCCATTTAACTAGTCTGAAGCGGAGCTATAGAATGTTTTAAATCCCCAAATGGTCACGAATTGCTGTGTATAAGTCTTAAAACGACTTTCGAGTAATTTTAACGAATTAGATCCCAAACTGTTCCAAAGAGAAACAATTGTTACAACAATGATGTTACAATGTGACTTCACACACCCACAATTATGCTATGGAGTGAGTGTATAATATATTGTTCAGTTTTTTGTTTGCCCATTAATCCATTTTCCTGGTATTACGAATGCAGGGGATGCTAAAAACACAAACTCATCTGGCCACTTAAAATGCATGGAACTGTTTTTTGCAGTCTGTATATATGTTGATTGTGATAAATTAATGTAGATCTCAGTCCAGATATTTGTAAGTCCATTCTGCTTGGAATGAAGTGGAATTATGGAATGTTTAAAAAAAACCTAAGGGTCACGAATTGGTACGTATGATTCTTAAAACGGGTTTCAAATATTTTAACGTATTAGAACCCACAAACTGGACCGTGGGTCGCGGTAGCCTAGTGGTAAAGGTCGTGGACTAGCGGCCGGGGGTTTTCGTTCAGTCGCAGGTTCGATCCTTGGCCGCCAAAGACCCGCCGTGTAGCCGGGGCTGATGCACGCTAAATCTGTTTATTCCACATAAAATAGTTAAGTATTTTAAGAATAATAGTAAAAGATGCATAAGCTAATTCAAATACTGTATTATGAATTTCTTACAATAAACAATGATATTAGAAAATTTTTGAAATTATATTTTGCAACAATTTAATAATATAAATAAAAATTATCTTAAAGCTTAAAAATTTATGTATGAAAGAATACGAAAAATAAATATAGGTATGATTAAACTGTCTCGTTTCTTAATGTTCACGTGCTGTATAAAAACAGTTTAATACTACTTGTTCGTATACTGACAGTACGTAAATTCGCGTATCAAAATCTTTCTCAATGAGCTCATACCCTCAATCCTCCCCTCATCCGGAATTTTAAAGATATCATTTTTATATTAATTTTTTTCACTTTTGATCGTTCTCATTATTTTACCGTAAAGTTTTAAAGCGAAATGTTAATGAATATAAATAATCTTCAAGGTTTGGACATTAAATAACAAGACTGACGCTGCTATAGAAGAAGCAAGCACGTGGCAAACGCCGTCAACTGACAGCTGTTTAGCGTGAAGCCTTCTCTTTCGAATGCAGTGCTACTTGCCTCTGTAGTAGTCGCGGTAGCCTAGTGGTTAAAGCAGTGGAATCGTGGCCGACGGTTTCCGTCGAGTCGTAGGTTCAAGCCTGGATACCATGAAAGACTCATCGTATAGCTGGGGCTGATGTACGTTAAATCTGTCGCGGATCTAAGTCCTCCCGTTGGCATGTGGGGAAGTTAGGAGAGGGGGTTGCCAGCTCAAGTGTTTTCCTCGTCATCTAATCGAGGTTCAAAATTACGAGATTCGACGCCAATAGCCCTTGCATTTCTTCTAGTGCGACGTTGATAAAAACCAAACCAAATATCTCTTCTGTAAAAAAATTCATATACCCGTCACCTTCTTTCGCATTAGAGCTTTCTTTTTTTCATTTATTTATTTCGCCGAAAAAATGATAAGTGAGCGACGAATTGTTGTGAAAGTTCTCTTGTAACTTGGAAAACAGTTACTGAAACACATAATTTATTGAAAGTAGTGTATGACAATGAATGTTCATCGCGTGCATGTGTTTCTGAGTGGTTTAAGAGTTTCAAGATGGCCTAGAAGATGATGGAGATGATTCAAGCCCAGGTCGCTCATCCAGGTCAAAAACGGATGACAATATCGAAAAAAATCAGTCATCTGGTTTGATCTGACAGTCGGTTAAGTATTCGTGTGATTGCTGAGACTGTGGGAATGAACAAAGAATCCATACGGCAAATTTTTCCACCAAGACAATGTTCCGGCTTATTCCAGCCATGCGACTTCTGTCGATTTCCTAAGGTAAAATCTACATTAAAAGGAACAAGATTTGAATGCATTGAAACTGTAAAAAAAAAAACGGCACGCGTCTTGGAGGAACTGACAGAAGAAGATTTCCAGCAGTGTTTCGAACAGTGGAAGATTCGTATGGAGCATTGTAGGGATAAAGGAGGGGTGTATCTTGAAGGTGATCAGTCTTGTTATTTAATAACCACACCTCGTATACTCATGAAAGTTAAATATGGAACAACAAATAAATGTATTTCTTCCTCATTTGATTCCAAATTTCAAAATAATGTTAGTCATTAGATAATAATCGGGCCTCGTAACACGCGAGTTGACTTAACATGTGGTTTTACAGTGGCTCCTTCGTTAAGTAATCGCTTGTCGTATCATTCTTATCCATTGTGGTGTCATAATTATAATTTTTCTTTTCATACAATGCAAATTAATTTTTTATTGGGATGAATTCAAGGCTTCATGTTAAGAGCAGACTTTGATATCTTTTTTGTTTTTCAAAAAAGCTTTAGAGAGAAAGATTTTCTTTGAATGGAGTAGAAAGTGTACAAATGAATCTGTAGATTTCCAACTTTCTTTTTTTTAACACAAGAATTTTAAAAAAGAACTTCCATTAGATTGGGAAAAAACGAAAACTCCCAACACGTTAGAAAAAAAAAATGATATGCAGATTAATACAGAGAAACTCCCAAATGGAAAGAGAGTGTGAGTGGATATCAAAGAATGATACATAGAAGATGTATTTCACAAAAAGATCTTTAAAAAAAAGTTTCGTTTACATTTGATCCACCCTCAGAAATAACATGACATTACAATCATTTCAACCAGCCCATTCAAGGCAAGTACGAGGAAGTAATAGTAAAGTTTTAATTATAATTAAGAAATAACAGAGACATATAACTGTATAAAATTTATTCCACGTATCAATTGATCCTTTATGTACATAATGTTGTAAATTGCAGCTATTAATGTTGAGTTGTTTGGTTCCTGGATTGAAGTTACCGATAATAAGGAGAAAACAAGAGGTATGTCTGCTGAGTTCTATAAAGACGTTCTTCGAAAAGTCTAGAAATGTATAACCCCTGATGATGACTATGTAGAATCTTGAGAATAATGAATAAAAAGTAAGTTTCTAACTCGATTATTTTCAATAATTGTTAAAATTCTATGGAACACCAGGATAATAATTAAAACTGTACGATATTGCCGGTTACTTCAATCTATGACTTTCGGAAGCAAACAAAACAAGATTAATAGCTGCAATTTATAACGTTATGTACATAAGGATCAATTAATGTTCGGAACAAATTTTATACAAATATCTCGGTTATTTGTAATAATAATTAAAACTTGACGATATCCCAGGATAATATAATTAAAACTTCGTGGTACCTGAGATTATTTTAATCTACGGTTTCTTAGAACCAAACAAATCAAGATTAATAGCTGTAATTTATAACATTAAATACATACGGATCAATTAATATACAGAATAAATTTTAACCGAATATCTAAATTATTTTTAATAATAATTAAAACTTTACGATATTGTGTGTTACTTCAATCTACGGCTTCTGGGAACCAAATAAATCACCATTAATAGCTGTAATGCATAACATTATGTGCATAAATATAAATTAATATGCAGATTGAATTGTATTCAGATATCTCACTTATTTCTTAGCATATATAACAATTGAAACTTTACATTCCCTCGGAAAATGAAAATTAAGCCTAAGACTTCCAAAAATCGAATAAAGAAAATACTCGATAGGGAAAAACGCTGTTTTTGAGGAGGTCTCGCTATCAATAAGATGAGGTGCTGAGAGCTGATACCCGGATGAAGCTTTGAGTAAGCGCCAGCAACTGTTAGATAAACCCATCCGTTAACAGTCCATTATAAATAATCACTTCACGTGGCATGACTTTCCGTGAATAGACCGCGAACAGAGCCGACACACGAGGAGTAGGAAAGAAATTTTGACAAGAAAAAGCCTGTTTACTTTTTTAAATGCCTTATGGATAAACTTTACGCATAATAATAAAAATAGCCTTTTTTTTGTGACCGCTGTAGCCAAGTGATCATGATCGTACGCTTTCTGACCTGTGGTACTCGATTAGAAACGTGATTAATAATGGGAGGGGGGGTCTTGGTATCCAAATAGTCATCGACGTGAGCTCGTGGATAATTTATTTCAGCATTGTCGTGGGTTCGATCATGGTTCACAACAGCAATGATCGCCAATTTTTTAAGTCCATGTACGGTCTGCTGGCTTGGTTTAATCCGTGTACCTCTGAGCAAGAATCCTCCAGAATCTCCCTCCCCACAAAATCTGTTTCTGTCATTATAGATTCTGAAAACTTCTCCAAAAAGGGGGCTTTTATTGAATTTAATCAAATGAACAATTTTTCAATGTATAGTTCTTGTTTTTTTTTTTTTTGAAGTAAATAAAAACAAATTAATACAAAGATAGGAAGAAAGAAAAATGATTGGAATATTTGGGATTGCATCGAATCTCAATATTTTGGAAAAATTGGCTCAAAAGAAATAAATACAATCTCAGATCCGGGTTTGTGATAGATTAACTTTTATTTTTGCTTTTTTATGTAAAAATACAGAATAAACGCCCGTGCAACAAGCTCTATGCTAGTAAACGGCAACAAATACATAACGACAAATACATAAATACATAACGACAAATACATAAATACATGACGACAAATACATAAATACATAATGACAAATACATAAATACATAACGACAAATACATAAATACGTAACGACATCTTTATAAAGTTCACTGAATTCATCACCATGACGATCCCCAAAACTGTCTAGGTTCACCATTCCGTCATTGAAGAGGTTTTTTTAGAGTGGCATCTAATGCGACCAACAGTAAATTTCTCTTTTTCGGGAATCGACAATGTTACAACAGATAATCATAACAGAAACTCAACCTACTTTTTAAAATTCATTCCTAATATTTTGAAGTTATTTTCTTCTTTTTTTTAGTCGGGGCCCAAAGTCCTCCCGTGGGCGTGATGTGGAAGATGGGAGAGAGGGTTCCAGCTCAGGTGTCATCGTCGTCACTTGACCGAGGCTCAAAATTATGAGGTCTATCACCAATAGCCTTCGTATTGCTTCTAGTGCGACGTTAATAAAAAAAAAACTGATCTAAATTTGTCCTTTTTTTAGCTGTATGGCCACCATAACCGTTTCCTTTTCACCTACCACCTGTTTAAAACCACTGCACTTAAGTACCGTCGATTAGCGGGAGCTGTTGCAGGTTAAATCTGTTGAGGCTACAAGTCCTCCCATTTGCGTTGTGTGGAAGCTTGGGAATTGGAGTGATAACTCATGTGTCATCCTTGTCACTTGACCGTGGCTCAAAATTACAAGGCCTATCCCCAATAGCCCTTCCGGCAGATCGGTGTGATAGTTTCAAGTCTTTTGGATAATCTCAGTCACCTTGAGCGGTCGCGAATAGCTTTCGTGTTTATTGTTCTTACGTTAATAAAAGATCAGTGTGGTCAATTAATAAATTAGCAATAAATCATCCACCTCAAGTTTCGTGTTCGACAATCGACTGTTATTCAGAATTAAGGTCCATTGCCAATAGCTCTCGTGCAAGTTTGAAGTGCCGTCAATTCAAACATCTTTCAGCCAAATTATAGGTGTTAACGGAAACACCCGACGATCAGAGGTCAAAACGAGTATTTGAGGAATTATGGTTCCCCTCAGTATCAAATCCGTCTCATTCGAAATGTCAATAAGTTTGAGCATCAGCATGAATTAATGTATCAATGCCATTCCTCACGCACATGATATTTAAATTGCACATTTGCATTACGGAGAGCTTTCGAAATTAACATATTAACTTGTGGAATTAACTTTTAATTCTTCCATTTAACATTTAGCAAATGTAAATATATCCATTGATTGATTGGTTTTATTAACATCGCACTTGTGTAACACGAGGGCTATTGGTGACGGACCTCTTTTGATCTTGATTTTGAATCTTGGTCAAGAGTGTAACGTTCTTAAATTCCAATTTATATTTCAGGGAAAGTAATTCCAAACAAGAAGCAATGAGATTTTGGATAAACTCCTGTGAGGCCTTCTAGCTATGAAGGGTTCATCAACGCCTGTGGCAGAAACGACGTAACTCCTGAAAGCGTAATACGCCTTGATGAGCGTTAAGGTCACTGAAGGACTAAAGTCCATTCCATGTTTTCTTTATGTGTTTTGTGTGTGCTTCATATTTGTTAAGTGTCGTCCTGTAATAAAAATGATTAAGAAATAAATACTCGTAATTAAATGACACCTTAAAAGAACCCGCGATTACAACTCCTTTATTCGTTAATATTAAATATCTAACAGGCTAAATATCTATTAAATATCTACATAAGTTGAATTTGCTTACTTCCCCCCCCCCCTCCTCCTAATGTGATGAAGCAACGAAGGGAGTGGATCTCGAACATCTTTGACGAGTCACCCCGCGAATTATAGAGAGAACAGTGTCTAGTCTGGATAATTGTCCCACTCACCAGCGAGTGATTATCTCCTATAGACAAAGGAGGGTTGGCAAGAAATATTTGAATTTCACCTTCTTTCTAAGTACCATCAACCTAATGGCGGAATTTCAAGATTAACTCGGACTTTGAATTTATTAAGGGGTCCTCAACCTTGGACTTGAAGTGGGATGTTGGATGCAAAATAAGAGAACGTTACAGAATGCGGAAGGCACGGGGACCGTTTTATCATTTGCATTGTGAGAATAATATTCTTTACCCTTCAAGATCCGTTAAGAAGTGAATTGACTCTGATTGATAATAGTTTATTAACTACGCATTTTGAAGCAACACAAGTGCTTTGGGTGAATTTCGAGCCACGGCCAAGTGATGAGAAGGACACCTCTCCTGGCAACATACTCTCTTAACTTATACATCATGCCAATATGAGAACTTTGGGATCTGATAAATTTAATGTGCATTAGCCCCTCGATATGACTTATTTTTAGTGGAGTCAGAGCTCTAACGCACGGATTGACTAAATCAGTCAAGAAACGAAAGTAATTGAATAACTGTCAAATTGCGATTCACAAACAACTCTATATCGTTTCATAAACAGGGTTTTAGACAAATCTTGCTTCTTTTCATGAATAATCTAAAAAAAAAAGCTTAATTGTGCTTTCTCTAACACAGCTTAAGGCTCCCTCGAAACGCCACTATGAATTTCCGAGCGTAATGCTAATCCTTGGGGGCGGGGGCGCCGCGACTTTTCTTCTCAAATCTAGATCATTGCATTTTTAGTTGCATGGATTAGTTTAGTTTTTATTAACGTCGCACTAGAAGCAACACGAGGGCTATTGGAGAAGGAACTCGTAATTTTGAACCACGGTCAAGTGACGAGGACGACACCTGAGCTGGCACCCCCCTTTCCTAACATCCACACCACGCCAACGGGAGGACTTTGGGTCCCGAACAAATTTAACGTGCATCAGCCCCGGCTACACGGCGGATCTTTGGCGGCCAAGGATCGAACCCGCGACTGAACGAAAACTTCCGGCCGCGAGTCCACGACCTTGACCACTAGGCTACCGCAGCCCTTAGTTGCATGGAATAAAATGTGTTCAAAAGATTGAAAAAGAGGAATGTGTTTGTGCGCTATTACTTTGTTTTTATAATTTTTTAAGTGTTTTTAAATATTGAAAAAAAATCTGAATGCTCACAACCTCTATTCGTACTAAAATGATCGTAAAAATACTTTCAATGTACTCTGAATTGGTTTCTAGAACCAACATCATTCAGTGAATTTTAATATTGATAGAGACTAAAATCAGGATTATCTCAAATTATAATTGAAGTAGATTCTCCTTCTAGTTTGGTCTGGTTTTATTAACGTCGCACTAGAAGCAACACTACGGACCTCGTATTTTGATAATCAGTCAAGCGACGAGGACAACATCTGAGCTGGTATCTCCCTCTCCTAACTTCCACACCACGCCACGAGGAGGATTTTGAGAGCCTTGACAGATATAACGTGCATCAGCATCTGCTACATGGCAGATCTTTACTGCCATCAAGGCTCGAAACTACAGCTCAACGAGACCACCAGCCGCGAGTCCGATGCCTTATCCACTAGGCTACGGCGGCCAGATTCTGCTTTTAACTAGTATCACTTGTGGTCCTTCTCTTCTTTTCAAAAATCATCATCTGTTACAAAAACATTATCCACTACAAAGCTAAAATACATTACTGAACATGTATGTGTTTATTTTTTTGTTGGCTCTTCATGGTAAAAAGTCTGTTTTCATTTATTTCTTCATAACTAAACCCATAAAAACAAAATAAAAATAACCTGGTTTCTGGGATTTGAACGAATTAATTTTACTTTCACTGATTTACATGGAAAAAATTGCTTCATTTAGCGAACGCTACGATTTGCGAACCGAGAACTTTTAACTTAGGTTGTAACAAAACCCATTTGGTCATATCTCAATTATTTTATTTCATAGATTTTCTATATTTTCCCATGCTACTTGTCATAAATATTTTCCAACTCATAAAAAAATATCTATTTTTATTTATTCATGAATAAATTTATTTATTCAGAATTTATTTATGAATAAAGTCTGTTTGTATTTATCTACATGCGATTTTTTTTTTTAAATTTCATTTTTATTTGAAAAAAATAGTGCAATAGTAATAAACTGAAGTACTTTTCTTTGTTTAGTAGGATCCGGAGAGCTCTGTTTATCATTCTATATGTATACATACCATGTGTCTGATAAGAACTCGTACTGACGCGATTGGAGAATTCGTTATACAAAAATTATAAATTTTAAAACAATTATTTTTGTAATACTGATAAAGAGTACTTCTAAGACAGCGTAGAAAAAGAAATTGAGCCTACATTTGCAATTAATGCTGTAAGCGTCAGCCTCTTTCTTGAAGTCAAAATTGAACTATTTTGTACGTATTTTGAGAAACGCATTTCAAGATAAGGAGGATGACTTTTAGCATCCTAAAACGTCTTTCTCAAAATATGCGCAAATTGGTTCAGCTCTGTCTCCAAGAAAGGGTCTGATATATTGAACATATGAATATGTTGTAAATATGAGTTCAACTTTTTTCCTACGCTATGTTAAAAGTAGTTTTCTCCATAAATATAAAAATAAATATTTTAAAATTCGTTATTTTTGTATAATAAATTCACGAATCGAAACCTTATCGGTACTTCCCAGATATAAGAAATTTCAAATCACGAGCATTACCTACGATCACTTAATATAATAGACAATCATAACTTTTGCTATGGATACAAGAACACGGTTTCTTTATCTATAGCATATTTACCAGATAATTTTTTGTTACAATCTTTTTTAAAACTTTCTCTTCGTCTCTAAAAAAAAATATTACAATTTCCTATACCAGAGCAGATTTCTGTGATCTTAGTCTATAGTTTTTTTCACAATAGTTCGGAGTTCTGCTAAATTTTCTTTCCGTGGACCCTGTCTGGGACTTTTTTCATGCGGATGGTTATCAAAACTGAAGTAAAAACGTGATTTCGACTTCAGTTTCTGATTTGATAATAATAGCATTGCTCTGGACGTCATAAGACGGAGCCATCCCAGACGGTTTCCTCGCATGAGGTGAAATGTGTCGAAGGGCCCCCTTCACCCCCGTGTATAATCGCTTGTCTCTAACACACGTTCAGTGTTTATGGTCGAAGTAAAAGGGCCTGTTGTCCTGACAAAACATCTTCCCACTTGTCTGTCAGGCCTAAGAGCTACTAAGTTTGTGGATTTTAGTGCCTGGCGACGTGTCCGCCATACTCATGACAAAACCTCCGGCGCTTTATCTCGCGTCCAGGCCTGCATGAGTTATTAGGAGCGGGAGTCGGAGATGACCCCATAAAGCAGTCGGAGCACCCCCCTACCTTTTCTCATTCCTCCGGGGGCATTAGTCCTGACAGACCATACCCCATTGGATGTCAGGCGCAGCGAATATAAATCATACCTACACGGCATGCTGGGATGGGGCACAGACGAATTGTCCTGTGGAGGCAGCCACATCGCTTTCATTAAGGTGTCGTAATAAATACCCGGGCACAATTACATCACCGACCCTCCCCCCTTCTTGCCACGATTTTTACTCTGCGGCCGGGATGCTCTTGCGCCTCTCCCGTTGCCTGGCAACGGGGCCTGCAAGAAACTCAAGTCGACACAGAGCGGGACAACGGACATATTTATAGGAATAATATCCTGCAACGCCGCGAATTTATGGAGCACGGCCGCTCCGATATATATCAGGGGCGGTTGAAACATATCGGGCCCCCACCGGCCGTTATCGAGCTTTACCGCCCCTGCACGAAATGATATGTGTTGTGTGCGTGTAAATTTCGCCCGCCCCATATTTTGCATACGCTGGGTGGTACACGTCAGGGCTTAATGCCCGAGAACTGTATTTTATATGACGGCCGCCGAGATGGAAGAAAAGGGTGGGAGGGGGGAACAAATAAGATCATGAGCTATGGCTGTCCATAATTTTTGAAAGCTCCGACCGCACAGTGGGGGAAGGTGGGGGTTCTAGTGGCGTGAGTCAGTGGCGTAGGATGAACCGTCCGCAGTTAGAGAGGGAATTAGTATAATGGTATTAATGGGCTTTTAAGTAATTTAAGGCCTTCGGGTGACATTTCAGCCTTCTCTTTGTCTTAAGATGGGTGTTGCTTAATAAGAGGTATAATTTGGATGAATTGGAAACAGAGGAAATAGTGCCTTGTTTTGTTAAAAATGTCTCTGTCGGTTGATAGATGAAATTTTATTGCAGCTTCAAAATTTAAAAATTCAAACTTCTGCTGCTAATTATGAATTATCGCTAACTTATATTAACGGTGAAAAATATGGCTGTGATAATTTTAGGCTTTTCATCAAACCTGATTTAGAAAATCTTAAATGAAAGAAACTGTGAATATTGACTTGGAAATTTTTGTGCGAATCATAAATTATTAGCGTATTTAAAAACCAACGCTTCTGCATATAAATATCACATTTGAAAGTGTAATTACTTGTTTAAAAAAACCTATCAATTAATAAATTTGAAAAAAATCAGGGTAATTTATAGGTTTAAAGAAAATCACTGCTAATATTGGAGATCGAAAGGTAATTTGTGATCCATTAAGCTTCGTCATTTTCATTCATTTATAAAAGCTTGTAAAAGCACTTTAAAAATTATATGTCTTTAATCCAGAAATGATAAAGGTAGATTTTATTAAACATGAAATACTAAAAATAGGTTCAATTAAAACAATATAAAAATTCATCATTAATGTTTCAATACATAAATTAAATTATTATAGTTTACAATATTTTTGGAATTTTCTTAACTTGTATATCATTGTCATATATATATATATATATATATATATATATAGCTTACACCAAAGATATAAAAATATATAAGAGTAAAAATTAAATTTAAAACTATGGTTATTAAAAACTAGTTAAATTTTTTAAAAATATCATTTGACTTTCTAGATCTTTTTAGTAAGAATCATGGAAAATAAGAATTACATATAATTTTACCCTCTAGAACGACGACATTTTTATTGTTTTTCTTGCTTTAAATGTAGAGTTATTTGAAAGTCATAATTAAATATGAAACATCACTTAGTTTTTCTGCGGTTTCCTGCTAAATCATTAATAACTGTTAAAAAACTAACTAAAAACTACAGATTATCAACGCAATTTTCAGTATGCTGATTTTAATTTAAATCTGACAGACTGGAGTTTTTATATAAAAAAAAACATCTTCAATTTTGAATTTAATTTTAATAACTGGTGTATTTTCGTTTAATCTCTACCATTTTTATTCGAAATTTTTTTTAAAATAATTATATCTTACCACTTTCATGGATGTAAAAAATCACTTTCTCTTAAGTGATTTTGTACTGATGCCAATGTATTTTTTTCAAATTTATATAAGTTTTGTATGATATTTTTTTTTGTATTTTAACCTGACTTAAATAACATAAGTTGAAATATGATTAATTTATGCGCATTTAATTATACACAAACTAAAATATGAATTATACAAATGCATTAAGAACTTATTCGTTGCTGAAATTAATTTTCCAAATAAAGATCTCGAACATTTTCAAATTGATCAATTGATTAATAATGCAATATTAATTTTAATGCATTTGATTGTTTCTCATTTCTACCAATGAGTTTAATTGCGTAGCATTTTATTTTGTTTCAAACATTCTTAAAATATTTATTTAAATCATGGGAAAAGATGTTCAGAAAAATCAATTTTAGATTCACGGGGAATTGCGAGTTAACAGTCAACAGGTTAAACACCATAGGAAATTACTAAAGTCGATGCAAGATAATATGTAATTAAAAATACTTAAAGATAGACAAATTAATACTTCAGAAAATAAATCGAAACAGATTAGCAAACTATAATGATATGTTGTTCTTTATTCAAAAGCCATTTATCAATATCTTCTCATCATATTATTTTAAACTAATATGTCATCATGTGGTTAAAATTAAAAACTAATTATATGCTTTCAGAACGATCTCATCATTTTAAGAAAACTGTAATCAACAAGTCAATTGATTTCAACAGACAAGGAAACCGCAAATTACGAAACAATGAAGAGTCATCCTAACCACATTAGCATCAACACATCCATGAAGATAAACGGAACCACAAAGGAGGATGTTTGTATATTAAACAACGAAAAACTTTCTAAATAGTACTTAGAGTTTTAAAAAAAATAACTTTACAATATTTATACAACAATTAGTTTCGTATTGAGACTTCATTGAAGAGCGAAGGACCGCGGTTGCCTAGTGGTCATGTTAGCGGACTTGCGCCTGGCGGTTTTCCTCGAATCGTAGGTTCGAGCATTAATGCCACAAAAGACTCTCCGTGTAGCCGGGACTGATGTACGTTAAATCTATCGTGTCCAAAAGTTCTCCCATTGGCGTGGTGTGGAAGTTTGGAGAGGGGTACCCGCTCGGGTGTCGTCCTCGTCACTTGACATAAGTTCAAAATTACGAGGTCCATCACCAACAGTCCTTGTGTTGCTTCTAGTGCACCGTTAATAAAACCAACCAATACCTTCCACCTAAACACAGCAAAATCAAGAGTAACCTGAATTTGACAAAAACTTAAAAAAATGTCTATATTGAAAAGTAACTGAAACATCTAAATTAATTTCTGCGATAACATCTTAGAAGGCTAAAATCAAGAAAAAAGAAGAAGGAAAAAAAAACAAGAATCCACTGTCCGACAAATTACAGAACAGTAAAAGGTCATACAGTTACAGTGTTAAGGTAGTATTTCTAATACAAGTGAGGAAATATAGTGATTGGTATTAACCAATACAATAATTTTGGCTCAATTTTCTTTTTAGAACTCTTTAATTTTAATTTTATTTCAAAAACATTATTTTTAGACTAATTACTAATCAAATAGCGATACACGATTCTACTCGATAATTAAGAATTCGCATTGTAAATCACAGATACTTAGTAAATTATCTATAAACTTTCATGTTGTTTACATTTATTCGTTGCAGTGTAAATGAAGTAATATATAATCTAGTTAAAAGTTACAAAATCAGGGAGGGGCTTAAAGTAGTACGAATTTCCGAACAGAATAAAACGGAATTTAATTTTTTTTTTTAAATATTAATTCTCCGATCATGTCTCTCTTTTATCACCCTTTAGGAATTGGTAAGAAGATGCCGAAATCATATCAAAATATGTGAAAACAATTCATTTCGTGGCCCAAACCTGTTGCAGATAAATATTCAACTATTTTAGCTGTTGCTAAGCAAACTGTTCTGCACAGCTTCAATGGATTAATTTCTTTTGTATGTATATTATTGATTGCAAAACAGCCATTCATAATTCTTTAATAATTACAAAGCAAAAACAGAATAACATATAATTTCCGATTTCATCTTTATTTTTACATGTTTCTTTCCCAATAGAAATCTCCAATAACAATTCAAATTTCAAATGGACTTTTTTCATTATAACTTTCAGCATTGCTATGGAGATGAAGAGCATTACTTTGGAGGACCATCTTTCATCCATTGGCTAAAAGGTTGGCTTGCATTGCGTGAAAGAGCAAGTTCGAACTGCCCTCTTTTAGTCCAGTTGAAATCTTGACCAGTACATAATTAGCACGCCTTAGATAACTGAGGCAAAAAGGAACTCCTTGGTGGATCAATTTCAAGGACTTTTATCGCAGTCATTGCTGAAGAGAGCCGCCTCATATTCCCCCACCAATATCATAATATGGTACGAAAAGGACTTGCGGTGCGATTTTTTTGAAGTTTGTTTCTCCAGCCATTAATGCAATGGATATGCATCCCCTTCCTGTTGTTATTGAGTGTCGTTTGGATAGTTTCCATTGACACTATCACCTGTCTATATTTGAGAGGATGCGTCTATTTGACGCATGCTCCGCAGCCACATTGTGATTTATGACTAGGTGCTTTAGACGCACAGATGCAAGTTTGCATCGGGGATATATGCAACCAATAGTTGAAAGTTGCGCTGCCAACTAGTATTCAAGTTCTGGATCACCACTTTTGCGGCAAGTTGTTTTCGCTACTTTGAGGGAGGGGAAATGCTCAACCCATGGTGAAGAAGTTCAGGAGGCCTTCATGACGAAGGCAGGTTTGATCAGCTCATCTTTCGGTCTGGTCGAAATCTTGACCGATGCGTATTTAGCACGAATTAGATGAACGACGCAAGCAAGAAATATCCTGATGAATTAGTAATTAAGAGATTATATTTCTGCCATTGTTGAAGACAGATGCCGCACCACAATTTGTCATGCGTGCGATACCCACACTTAAATTTATTCTTAAGAAATATGAAGCTGAAAAATAAAAATAAACTAATCCAATCTATCAAGAAAGTATGAAAAATAAAAAAAATATAAAGCTCACAGAAAAGGTTTATCACGACGTTTATCTATTACAATTTATATACAATATAAAGAAAATAGACATCAAACACGAATAGTTTTAATTTTATAAAGATTCAAAAGTGAATAATAGACCACAGTAATCCACCCTGATGCCACAAAAGACCCGCCATACAGCGGGGCTGTTGCAAGTTAAAACTGTCAAAATCTCAAGTCTTCCCGTTGACGTGGTATGGAAGTTAGGAGAGGGAATGACTAACTCAGGTGTTGTCCTCAATGCGACATTCAATCAATAGACGTCAATGAATAAAATGATTCAGGAAGAATTTGAATTTGCTCATAAACATTTTTAGGAAAGTTTGATTCTTGTATCAATACTTTTCCAGACTTGAAAAGTTATATACTTTTTTCTAATTGGATATCAAGCTCCATATGATCTATCCGCCGCACTTATGTAGATATTTTCTTTCAAGTTTTATAATAACGTTGCATAGTCAGGCTGGCTTTTGGTTTGAAAGTAGAAATTTGGGTTAATTTCTCGACACCATCATTGGCATTAAACATAAATCCTAAGACTAATAGAATTCTTCCAAAAAGATCGCCACGCCGTAGCTTTGCCAGCTGCGCCGCCACAAGAGCATTGCAGCGCCGCGTACGCGCGAAACGCGCGGCAGTATCTTCTTGCCAAAAAACTTTATTATGATTATCTCTTTGCGACTTCACTTCTCAATTTTTATTTCGTTTGCATCATCACATTTCATTGGATCCGAAAAAAAGCTGATAACTTAAATATTAAATACGAAAGAAACCCCCAGAGGATAGTCGAAGGGAAAATTCGTGAAAAACCATGTTACATATTTTAAAGTGTCTATAATCGGGTTGTACATTATTTATTTGTCTTGTCGATTGATCTGAATTTCTTTATCAATTGGATCCTAATTCAAGGAACATTTCTGTTGTTCGTTATCAGTACAAAAAAATCAATACAGGTAGTGCAATGTTATCTAAGTAAGTCAGCCAATGAGATATAACCTTACACCACTGTCCCCTTCAGGGACCGGAGCCACAGATCCATGCCCGGGCGAGAAAAAAGAATGTCTGCTCTGAGTAGAACAAAACTGTGGGTCAGGACTTAAGGGTATGCGTAATTTACCAAACATCAGGACATAAGATCTTCAACGAAATGGGACTCAATGACAGGTATTGCCGAATTTAAATCATAACGTGACGCGGTATAAAAGTCAGTAGCGTGATATTTCCCTTTTTAGAAAGAGATATTGTGTTTGCGGGATGCGATACGTGCCTGCCTTATCGCTCTTACTTGGTTACCGAAGGTGGAAATTGCGTTCGCCTAAACCCCCGGCCTTATATTCCGCCAGACGAATTTATACTTTGGCACCCACAGAGAACGGATTTTTTTATAGCAATGGCGAATGAATAGAGATGCTGTGGGATTTGCTTTTTTTT
>BMAW01075715.1:0-27288 GCA_019974015.1 Nephila pilipes
TATATATATATATATACATACATATATATGTACATACATATATCTATATATATATACATATATATATATTTATATATATATATATATATATATACACTCATTTAAAAAAGAATATTTTTCAATATATATGTATAAGAAAATAATTCCTTTTTTTAAATCAGTTGTTTTACTTTCGAAATTGTTTCTAAAAATTGTTTGTTGTGAGTTGTCACGAAGTATACACCCAACTTAAGGAAAAAATACCAAAGCGTACGTTATGATCTCAAATCGGATACTGTAGATAATTGGTATACAAGAATAATGACAGCTGAATATTACTTAAATTTTTTAACATACATTGTCGATGCTATTTGTACCCAAAAAGAAAAAACATAAATGTTATTGTCTTATGAATAGTTTTAAAATCCGTGACAAAAACATATATGTTATTGTCTTATGAATAGTTTTAAAATCCGTGGCAGTATTCAAGGTTCCACAAATCATTCATCATTCCTGTTCACTCACTAGAATATCTGGATACTTATAATCACCACTCTCAAAGTACATCACCACTTTATATTCTCTTCACTCTCAAAATAGTCCTCACTATCATCTGTAAGGTAATGAATACGGTTATTTTCAAATAAATTGGGATGAAAATACAAGCCATCAGTGTTTTACTATTTTCCCTCCGTGTCGGAATATATACAGGATTTAAATTTTGAATAGAAGTTTGAAAAGGAAAAAAAAAAATGCCACTCTCGGCTTTCATATGGTTTTATACTGTAGTCGTTTAGTAATGTGAATGATACTGTGTTACAATATGTTATTATCTTGTTCAGTATTTCTTACTTTCTCTGATAGATTTTCTTACTCTAATTGATCATTATAAAGAGACAAAGTAGCTTAGCGGATGGCAATAAATGTTTCTATACAATATTGCGCTTGACAATAAATCTCAGACTTTTCTTAATAATTGCGTTTGATTTCAATCATGATAGTTAAGCGTTTGTTTATATTCAACAATAAACATTTTAATGAGAAGAATTATTATTAAAAGACAATTCTTCATCCAATAATTCTACTTCATCAAAAAATAAATGATGTAGATTGAACCAAATCTCAATATTTAAATCATATTAAATTCAAGTACATTCAAATTCAGAGTATAATTACAATACATCAATGCTGAAAACAAAGTGTTATATTATTTACAATATTTTTTAAAATAAAATATTTGTTTTAAAAATGGTTAAAAAAATAATTTTGGTTGAATAATGAGTCAGTTGTTTTTTCTATGATGCTACAATGATCATACAAGAATGTATATTTCGGTGTCATACATTACTCATAAATAAATGACGGTAATTTTCAAGCTAAGAACAGAAAATTACTGATTGAAACACAGCATAGCTTCTATAAATGTATTTTTTTTTTTAATTTTTTAGGAAATAGTAAATAAATTGGTTGAGCCATAGTTCTAAGTCACCAAATGTTAAATTTCTCAGGATATTTATTCCATCGAATTCTTAACTATTTTTTGATATTCATATAAATTTTTTCCAAAAATATTTAAAGAAAGCTGCGAAAAATTATGATTGTGAGTTGCAAAGGACCATGATGTTTCAGAAGAAGTTTTAATTCACGTGTAGATTTCCCCTTAAATTAAAGGGTATTTTGTACATTTGATGGAGCAGGATAGAAAAATAAGAGAACTAGATGACTTGTTGAGAATCCTTGGACACGTGATTTTCGTAGGTGGACCCAGCTACCACTTATATGTAAACCCACATGTGGTATACTGATACATAAAGAAATTAATTTATTTTTTATTCTAGATAGATGCTAGTCTTCTAGGAACCCTTTTGTCTTCTTAGGATGTAATGTGTCTCTTTGGAGCCGATATAATGTGTTTCTCGGAATTTGACTTATGTAATTAAAATTAATTGAATGAAAATAAACTGGAATACTCTATTCTCTGCTATTGAATTATCATTTTTTTTGTTAAGCTTATTGTTTAAAAATAAATTCTGGGAACAGAGCATCAAATTGTTATTATTTCTGGCACCAAACCCGATTATAAATAAGAAGAAGAAATATATATAAATAAAAGTTATTTATTAATTATCATATGGTGCCGAATGTAGTGATACAAATTTGTCATAATGGACTGAGAGTTATAGGAATTTGTTTCGCTTTGGAATAATCACGAATACCATAACTAGGATTATGGGCAACTAGGATTCATCTCATCGAAGACATTTCTTTGTAACCAAAGGTAAGTTGCACATTTTTATTTTTCCATCGTTCTAAAAGGGAGAATATTGATAAATTAAAGTAAAAGAAAAAGTATTTTGCTCAACTAGTTCGAAACTTATTAATCATATTACCTTGATCTTACAGAGTTGTGATATTTAAAAAGAGTGATGAAAAGAAACTTTCGGAATATTTGTTAAATATTGAAGAAAAACTTAAATAACTTAAACTGTTTAAGAAAGAAATTGGGGACTTTATCACGGATAGTACTATTTTTAGAACAGATATCAAGAGCTCTTTTGAGTATGATGAAAGTTTAAATGAAATTAAATTTAAAATTAAAAGTGAATTTGAAAATTTTAAAAATGAGCAACAACCTATGACCCCGCCACAAATTCAGCTTCTAGGGAATAATCTAAAAATTAACCGTACTTCAACTTCTATTAATTTACCAATATTAAGAATTCCTACATTTAGTGGAGATGCTAGCACCGTATAGAATTTATTTATCCTTTAAGGGGCGGTATATAAAAAGCATTAAATTTTAGTTAAAATTCATTATGAATTAATAATGTTAAAAGGACACACTATTAAGCGGTACAATTAATTTTTATTTATTTCTTGAATTTTAAGACCCGATATACATGATATACCATCGCCCCTCTCGTACATCTTATTTGTACACTCGCCATTTCGTATTATTTTGAAAAAATAATAAATACTTTCATAAAAAATAACTTTCATAGTATTTTTGTTAATTTAGAAAAATTAGGATCACAAATCATTCTTGAAAAAAAATGAGTACTTTATGACTTTGTATTTTTATTTCTAAGAGTGATACTTTGTGCAAAAATATGTTAATTAATTTCAGTATAATCTTTTTTATACATTTATGATTTTGATAATTTAATGCTAAAAATATATTATATACTTAATAAACCAAATTTAGTGGAAATGCATATACAGTTTTATTTAAAATAAGGCATAACTATGATTAAGATATTTTCTTCCTCACTTGTTTCTGAAGGTAACTCCGATCCATCAGAAGGGGACTATTAAATATTTTCAAAATTTACAGATTTCTCCACACTACTTTCCTGACAAAAGTATAATGCAATTACACGAAATTTTCAGATGATTCCTTAAAATCCTTAGAAACTGGGGCTTACTTCCGGTACAAAACATTTGAAGGAAATTATCAGACAAGTTTGGTTTTTTTCAAAATCTTGGGTATCACTAATTAAAAAATTAACCCTTCATTGCCTTGAATTCTTAAAGGTACATTCAAGGACACTAAAATACTTTTTTTGTGAAATGTTTCTACAATTGTTCTCCACTGGATTAAGGATTTAGCATCTAAATACAAAACAAAGTTTTGCTAATAGAGTATTCGAAATTCAGGAAACCACAGATCCCACTGGAAAACATAATCCTGCAAGCATATTAAATAAAGGGCAAGCCAATAGAGATTTAATCATCAATGGAAAATGGTGGAATTGTCCTGAATGGTTGAAAAAGGACCTTGTCCAACGAAAAAGGTCCTGTACTTCTGAAAAACTCAATAGCGCAGAATTGTTTTGGGTGAGAATTGCTCGAATGACTCTTACTCAAATGAAATAATCTACTTGAAAATCAATAAACCTTTGGATGGAGATTTTAAATTATTATGTTTAAATCAATTCATTTACATTAACCATGTCCTGCAAGTCACAGGTAGACTAGGAAAATCAACCCATTTATCTACCTTTAAAAAACATCCTATTATACTCCCTTTCAAGACTAAGTTAAGTGAATTGTGAATTTGGGAATCTCATAAAAGTGTTTTTCACCCTGGTGTGCCTCATACATTAGTGAAAGTTCGAGAAAAGTACTGGATATTAAAGGCCAGACTAACCATCAAATATGTTCTCGGAAAGTGTGCTATTTGTAAAAGGTTTAATTCTTCTCCAGGGAGTCATGTGATCGCTTCACTTCAATACATTCGAGTGAAACAGTCAGCTCCATTTACTATCATTGCAGTTAATTTTGCCAGCCCTCTATTTGTGAAAGACACTCATATTAAACAGTACACTTTCTTGTTAACTTATGATGTGACGAGAAGTATTAATCTGAAATTAGTTGGTGAAATGTCTCCCTAAACTTTTCTTCTTGACTTTCAACGCTTTATAACTCAACGAGGTTTATGCTGTGTGGGGATCTCTGGTAATGCCTGCACATTTAAACTAGTAGAATTGGAGATTAAATTAATTTGGAGTGAGCTGCTTAATCATCCAGATACAAAATTGTTTTACTCAGCCAACGGAATTAAGTGGCAGTGCATTGTTGAATGAGCCACCTGGTGCGGTGGTTTCTACGAACGAATGGTACGTACCATGAAAACAGGCTTACGAAAACCCTTGAAATATCATGCCTCACCGTAGTTGAGTTGTTTATGGTTCTAACAGAAATTGAAGACATGATTAATTCTGGACCAATCACTTATGTAGGTAGTGACACAGATTAACCAACTGCTTAACCTCTTCACATTTTCTTTAAGTGAGAAGAATATTATCATTGCCCTCTTTAACACTTCATCTAAATTCAAATCTCTATTCTAGGAAATGTTTGGTTACAGCTTTTAACTATCGCGAAAAATTATTGATATCTTCTTGGACTACGTGAGAAAAGGAAAAATTACTTAATTTAAGTTCAGTCCCATATTAAACTTCAATAAGGAATTCATCCCCGTTTAAAGTAGTCTTGATTAAAGATGATTATTCACCTCAAAATGTTTGGAAATTAAGTAAAATTCTTGAATTTCTTCCAGGAAGAGATGGCAAGGTGAGGAATTGTAAAGTAAAAACTAAGTCTGTAACCATCAAGCATCCAGTACAACTTTTGTATAACTTGGAAATCTAGGAATGAAGTAAAAGTATATAAAAATGTATATCCTATGAACTCTCACGACGTTTACTTATTTTTTTAAATTTTACTGATTTAACTATTATTATTATTATGGAATATTGCATATTGTATAATCTTTAGTAATTTGAAAATATTTGTATAAATTCATATTTCTTACATATATAACTTTTATTTTGCAAGGTATAATTTAAGAACTGCAAGAATAATTTTACATTTGGAAGATTTTCATGAGCCCCTCTGTTCATCCGGGGCCAGGATGTTGAAACTCCGAGGTCTTCGTGTGTTGAGTTAGCTACCGCTCACATGTAAAACCCAAGTGGAATACTGATATATTTAAACAAATTACTTTTATTTTGGTTCTATATAGATACTAGCTTTCCAGTAGCCTTTTGGATGTTGTTCGCGATTAGCAACTGTAGGCCTGCAGACGATATAATATGTTTCTAGGAATTTGTCACATATAATTTAAGATTAATTGAATGAAAATAAGCTGAAATATATCTATGCTCTGCTGCAAAATTGCCATGTTATTTGTTAAGTTTATTGTTGAAAAATAAACTCTTTGAAAATATCATCAAGTTATTATTATTTTTGTAACCAAAATCGGCTATAAATAATGAGAAAGAGTACTTGATTGTTTATTAAAATTTAAATAACACTTAGTTATAAAATGGGCTAACAAATCTTAAATATGTAATAGAATTTTTTCATATGTTATAATTTATATAACATATGAAAATATGTTATAGTTTTCGATATGTTATAGTTTTCAAAATATGTTATAGTTTTTCAAATATGTTATAGTTTTCAAAATATGTTATAGTTTTCAAAATATGTTATAGTTTTCAAAATATGTTATAGTTTTCAAAATATGTTATAGTTTTAAAAATATGTTATAGTTTTCAAATTATTGTTCTTTCTTTTGAGATCCCACCTTAAAGAATGTACTTCACTTTAGTATTATTCTATTTATAGGATACTAAGACCATAAAGTACGAAGCATATTTCTTATTGCTAGATTTATCAATTTAATTAATCCGTCATTCAGCTTAAGCCAATCACTTTCTTTCAAATTATCCGGTTTTGTTGATCCTCTGAAGTATGTATACATTTTAATTAACGGGTCTGGAAGAATTCTTTTAAAAGCTGGGAAATTCATTTTATTGCTGGTGAACCACGATTCCTTACTACTATTAATTTCGTCGTAGTTTTTTGCAAAGACTCGTTAGAAAACAATTACTTTTTCATTACCTTCCTTTAGTATGGTCACCGATTGTTTTTTTTAAGGTTCAGTGGAGATAGAAAAGTAATTATCGACAATACAGTAGTTTATGCGTTGAGGACGAAAACGTGTGTCAACAACGGGAATAAGAAATTTTGTTTCGCTTCAAGTCTCAAGATGATTGTGGTCTAATGTGACTAAAACCGTTCACTGAGAATCAACCACATTTATAACATCTTTCTTAACGCAATAATTCTCCCTAGATAGACTAATTTGTTTTCAGAAGAAACTCTACGGCTATAGGGGTGATCATGATCATATAAATACCTTACAGATATGGATAGGGATGAGATTTTTTTTTGGAAAGTAAGTAGAAATATCTTACACTTCAATTGTGTGCCAGTGTAAGCATATACTAATATCAAATAGATATCTAAACTTCCCATAGATTATTTTAATGAACGTTGCATTTAGAAGCTAAGCTACTATTGTTGACGGAACTCATAATTCGTAACTTCGATTTAGTGACGAGAACGACACCTGAAATAGTACTTCCTCCTCAATTCCACAACACGACAATGGGTAAAATTACAGCATTTACACTTTTAACGTGTATCAGCCACACTAAATAGCGGGTTTTTAGAGGCCTTAGAACTTTAAAATGCGTCTCGAAGGAAACAAAGCCTGACGCATGTTCGCCATCATGACCCCTAGGCTACCATAATGACTCAGACTATCGGAAGAGGATGTATCATTATTAGTAAATACAGAAACATGAGTGGATATCTTCAAATTATTTTGTATGTATGAACAAAAAAAAAAAACAAGCTACTCATGAAACATAAATTATTATGTTGTAAGTGGTTAAGCTGTTTTTTTTTAAACGTATGACAACAATGGTTTTCAAAATTTGTTTCTCGTAATCATAGTCATAAGACTGCGCCATGATTTGGGAAACGGTCGGACATATGTTTGAAAACATAAGAAAGATAGAGCAGAAAAATTTCCACTAACCCAGGATATAGCAATCATTGTAAATACTTGAAAATAAAAATTTTGTAAGTGATTAAAAGCTAGTCATGAACAGCACTGAACTTTTAAAAATTTTTTAGAGAGTGAAGAATAATTGATATATTTTTGTTAAAGATTTTGAAAAATGAATAAAAATATCTGTAGGTTTGAATATATTTGATTTGGAATGTGATTACATTTCCTAATCCAAACATTTTTAACAATACTCAGACTCTTATAAATTACGAAAGTGAAATATCACACAGCTTTTGATTGTTTGACTTAACACACACACTCACAAATAGATACGTACATGAGGTGTGACAGTAAAATAACCGTACTACGTATGCCCTAGCCGTTACGCTTTGTGTGGAGAGGGATGGGATGTAGTTGACTTGATGCTTCCGTTGCAGATAGCACGTTATTCTGTCTCTGTATCTAGCGTCGTAGTGAAGCAATCCTGATATGATTAAAAATCGAGAAGCGATTAAATTTGAAATTCCTCGTGAAATTGAAGAGAAAAACTCCCACTGAATATTTTAAATTCTCAAAGGAGGTAATTGGAGGTAATTGTATGTCATGTAGTCACATTTTTGAATGGCACGAACGATTATCGGAGGGGTGGGAGGTTATTGATGATGCTGAATGTGTTGGTCAACTTATGACATCAATAATGATGAAAATATTAAAAAAATAAAATAAAAAATAATGATGGATGATTGTAAGTCTTATATATATCACTTTAAAGACAATTTAGTACTGAATAAATTCAAAAAACAAGATTCAAATATTTATAACACAAAAAAGGATAATATGCAATAATTATTGATATACATTATATACTGATGATAACAGTGAGTTATCAGTACTTAGTAGGGTATCCTATATTTCTTATTACAGCTGCACATGGATAATTCATTGAGCTAACGATAGTTTTAAGCTCTTCCTTCGATATTACATGATGACAGGAAGCAATTACAGTCGCAATTAGTTTTCTTTCATTTGATGTGCGCCTAACTCGGATAAGTTTTCAATCGGTGCCACAAGTTTTTGATAGGATTCAGGTCAGAACTGTTTCTTGGCCAGGACTACAATTCTATGCTCTTTGCACGAAACCAATCTTTCAATAATTTTGCTGTGTGGCAGGGAGCCGAATCCTTTTGAAAAATAAATGAAGCATGGTTGGGAAAAAGATTCCTAATGGAAGGTAGAAGTAATGGTTCCAGAATAGAGTCAATGTATTTTCTTGCATTCAGTGTCCCATCGATGACATGAAGGTGATATATACCATCTTTCGATATGCATGAACAAATCATAACACTAAGTGGGTACTTTACCGTTGCCTGATTGCAGTCAGAATGCATGTCTTTTGTTTTACGTCTTAATTATTTCTCCCTATCACTACCGAATAACGATATCTTAGTTTCATCGCTACACAAGACTTGTGACCAATGATCATCTGTCCAATTTATGGGCTCTTTTGCCCTCAGTAGTTTTTTTCTGAGCTGCTGCAAATTGAGATAAGGCGTTTTTTGGGAGATTCTACCTCTTAGTCCAACATCTATTAATCTTCTACTTGATATTGAACGTATAAAAACACCAGTATCATTCAGATAACTTCAGATGGCTGTTGATGATTTTCTTCTCTCTTGGAGACAGTCATTTTATTCTTCTGTCATCAACATATGTGGTGCACTTTTTAAGGTATTTTCATGTTTTGTTCTTATCGAATTTGTTTCTTGATATCGTAAATAAAACTTTCGAACTCCAGATGTAGTCACTGAACCCCCCTCCCCTGTCAGTCTTCGCTTTCAAGGATTTTGGGTCGTAAGGCCTGTTATATATATATATAATGCGAAATTCATTGTTTATTTCTTGCATAACTCGTTCACAGTGATTATAGTACACAGGGTATTGACACAGACTATTTCTTATGTAACAAAGTTAAAGTATTCAAGGAACTGCTTTGCATTTGAAAGCCTTAACATTGTTACACATCTTTGTAATGATTTCATCTTTTCCTTGGTGTTTTTACTTTTACTCGGATGCTTTATTATAACAACAATAAAGGAAAAATCTAGAAACAGTTCTAAATTAGAAAATCAGTTGGTTCCTTAATTTGTGGTTAGTTAAAACTGATAAATTTCTTCTTTTCAAGAAATTGCTTACATACGTTGAGGAAGTTTCACCCAAATACCATTGTACCGTTCAAATTCTTCTTAGAAAACTGATAATAGTCATTGATTTAAAATTTATTAAATTGAAAATTTGTTTGAGAGATGCAATTACTTGTTCAAATTTATTATTTTTGTACCTAAAACTAATCTGTACATGTTTCAATATGTTTAATAAATTTTTATCCGTAATAAATTTCACTTAGATTTTAATAAATGCAACATTTCAACCCTATTCACTACACTTCGATATTTTGAGTCTAATGTTGGGAATGCTGTGGCTCTTCATAAATAATTATGCTGAATTAGAAATCTACAAATTGGATCAGTGAAAATTTATAGTCAGTCTTTTTGTTACATGTAGTTCTATTGACTGGATGCAAAGATATTGGTAGTGGGTCACAAGTTTACATGTTTGATATTGTTTCAAAAATCGTCCTATGGGTGAAAACCTTCTAACAATATAGGTAATGAAGAATGGCATTTTGTTCACAAACATGGAGGAGAAAAAGGAGCTCAGGTAACAGAACGTGTATACATTAGTAGCACAAGAGAAAACTAATAGCCCTTTTGCAGATTAGCAAAACAAGCAGATAGCAAATTGCTGGTAATAACCGTCATTGCACTTTTAATGGTAATAAGTAAACATATTACTAATTCGCACTGTAAACAAAACTTCAAATGATATTTTTGATTTCAAGGACAGTCTAATTTATCTCATCATCTTCGCGTATTTATAGAAGTCTCGGTCAAGTGTGACATCACAGGGAAAATTTAAAAAAAAATCTACAGCTCCTTTCTTAATCGAGATATTGGGAAAATATGAGCAGTTCCAGAGACGAATTTGTTCCTAAAGTCTCCAAGTGAAAAAATAGTTACCAATTTCCCCAAAAATCGGGACTCATTGATCATCTCTTTCATAGTATCTAAATCAATTTCTGAAAAGGTCTTTTTTTAACCATGTAGTTTAGGAAGGAAATAGAATCTTAACAATTATCATTGTATTGTTGAAGGAATGAACATATTATTTCTTAAGTTTCTAACATAAATATTTGCTTGTTACTAACAATAATTAATATACTGATTGAGAGGGTTTATAAGATGATGTTTTTTTTTTGTATGTAGTGCTGATATTAATTTAATTGTTGATATCTCTCATTTTCACCCAATTTTAGATACATTGGTTCTGTTTCTATGAGAAAAAAAGATAAATGTATTTCCTCTTGAAATTTCTTTCAATTGTGCAATTAAATGCAATAAATATCGTATTTATATTAAATAATCATTATTATGCAGGTAATGCGTAACATTCTCCTTTCAATAGTTTAGCAAAACATTTCCGTACTGATTACTTATTGTTTTAATCAATATTTTATTTTTATACACGATGAAAATAATATTTTCTTCAGACTAAAATTTTTCTTACTACATTTCGATAAAATATTTTCATTTTTGATTTTATCAATTGTTTATATACTAGGAAACTTAAATTTGTGATACATTTATTACACATTAACATTTTAATTTTTATACATTTGATAGTTTTGGTAAATCAAATTACATTAAAATATGTGTTAAAATGACTTGTTTCACATTAAACATGTAATAATATAATGGCTTAAGTAAATGGAGCTTATTACAAGTGTTTTTTTTTTCTGTTTGTTTTTAAGATTCCCGTTTACCGGCCATTTTGATTTCGTAGAGTAATATTAATTCTATGGAATTTCAACTACCGTTCTCAAATCTAAATTATTTGATCTATTTGAATGCAATAAAGTGTATATAAAAAAGCAAAAAATAATGAAGGCTTCTGCTCCGATTTTCGGTCTCCGATTTTTAAAAATATTTTTAAAAACCGAAGGAAAAAAAGTAATTTCGCAGAAGGCTCCATTCGTTTATGGTCTTTCAAATGCACTTTATTGCATTCAAATAGATCAAATGTAAAAATTTCAGAATGGAAGTAGAAATTCCATTGGATTAATATTTTGTGCACAAAATAAAAATAGCCGGTAGATTCGAGCATTAAAACTATGTACAAAATGAAACTATTGAATACACTAGCACGAAAACATCATAATGCATTTTTTCGGAAAATGATCACTGAAGCATTGAGAGACATTCTTCGTATTCGAATTAAAAATTAACTTGCTAGGTATTCTATTGATTACAGAAATTATGCAAAAATTATTTTCTCTCAAAACAAAATTGGTTATTTCATAACATGATGCACGAGTCCTTTGTCAAATACCAAGTACTGAGACGGGTAAAACGGTATTTTTTTAACATTCTCATTCTCGATTTCCTCAAAATTAATTGCACCGTTTTTAACCCAAAGTAACATTTCTACACTAATGAGTTATATATTTCTTTAGATGTTTAAACAAGATAATGATCATTACTTGCATTTTTTCCTCTATTTTTAATTTTTAGTCAATGCCTTCTTAGGTTTCGTTCTTGTTAATATAAGTCATTAACAAAGAATGTAAAAAAAAAGAGTAACTTAAAATAGTTTAAGGAAGCTGATTTAAGAATGCGAAAATAAAAAAGTAATAACTGACACACGCACAATATCCTCTATTTGTAGTTTTCAGCATATGGACTTCATTAACTAGTAATTCATTGATCAAACTTTTGCAATTCATTTTTCATCATCAGATGAAGATGACATCTTCAAATCTTAAAACTTTTGGTAATGAGATTTTTCAGGACGGTTATAATTTTTTAAACATTTGAATTCTTCATTAAAGTAAATTAAGATAAGCACGCGTTTTAAGAAAAAAAAAATACCGTCAGAATATTTTAATGATTTTCAGGATAGAAATAATGACCTTTTTGAAGTACCCATTCTGCCTGAAAAGATCATATCTGTTTACAAATATATCTAGTTTCCTTTTCTCTCATGAATTGTTGCAAATCTAATTCCGAGAAAAGTGTAAGCTTCACTGACAGAAAAATGATATACTGAGGGCATTAAGAAAACTATAAAATTATGCTTGTTTTATTTATGTATATAAATTACTAAGACTTATATTAATAAAATCAATTTCTGTACTTTCATCAATCCTATATAAAAAAAAAACGGTTTCAAATTTTTAACATTATCTTGTGAAGTCAAAATCATTCCGAATATTCCAACTGGTTTTCGAAACTTCAAATAAGCATAATATAATTATAACAGAGTTAGAAAATTAGAAACAAACGTGCTTTTGGCACCCTAACACTCACTTAGAGTGTTCGGGAACGGGAGTTTAAACAGTGTATTGCTTCCTATTTGAATATATGTCAGTTACTTTTAAAATCCATGTAGTTGATGTGTCTTGTGAATAGTTTTATTTATTATAATTTATACAGACATGTGAAGAATTGTCATATTTCTGAATGTATAATTTGTCTAAAGAAATGAAGTGTCGGGAAACATTACTGTTAATAATGCTAACATGGAAAACATGTTTTATCCCGGTTTAAGCAGATCATACAAAGGTTTGTTTCTAACATTGCATCATAACATATTTTATATACAGAGTGTTTGAACAGTCTCTTGTCAGTTTAATGTAAAAACGTTTCTATGCATGGTACAACTGATAGCATAAAGAGAAAAATAATGTATTCTCATACTGCTTTTGTAGTTATGATAATTCCTTATTTAAAGCTATTTGAGAGATTCTTATAATAAAAGAAAGACCTACAGTTGTATCTGCTCGTCTGCAAGGAATCTCCTATGAACACGTTAGATAAGACTCTATTCGGGAACTGAAGAAGCCAAGTCCTAGCAGGTAAGCTATTCAAAGTATTGTGAATGAATTCCATAGAATTGGAAATGTTGTAAACAAGGAGGAAAATTCCAGTAAGCCACCAACGAACACAAGTCATCGTTCAGACTATTGAGGACGTCATAAATCTAAGCCCAACAGCATCTAATATAATTCTGAATAGGGAGCTTGAGGATGACCACTCAACTGTATATCTTTCTTTGCGTTATAAACTAAGTACCAGATTCGAGTGATGCATTAACTTGCTCGGAGGAACATGCACCTCGTGAGGCAATGTATGCTGACATTCCGGAATCAGATGCTTATGAAACTCTGATAGAAAATGTACTGTTTAGTGATGAATTCACTTTCCATACCTTTGAAAATGTCAATAGACACAATTGCAGAATTTGGCAGACCAAGAACCTCATCAAACAACGAGTGAAAAAGGAATACTCTTAAGTTGAATGTATCGATGGGTATAAACAAAAAAAAAAGATTTCTTTCAGAAAACTCTTTTGTGCTTTAGAAGCCATCAATTACTCGGAACATCTACTTTGATATGCTGCAAATTTTTTTACAGAGGCAATCCGAAACTGGTGGGATAAAAAGCTTAGTAGTTTTTCAGCTAAACGGTGAACAACCTATTTGGCATAAATTGTTTGAGACTACTTAGATGAACATTTCTCGAATAGGTGGATAGGAATGGTTCACGTATATTGTGGGATCCCGTTCTTCTGACTTAAAAGCCCTAAATTTTCTTATGTGGGGGTTCATTAAGTTGATGTTATAAGTGATAAATATTCATACATTTGAAGAAATAAAAACGAATAAATGATGCAACAACACAAATAACATCACATATGCTTGCAAGTATCTTTCGCGCCACCCTAGAAAGTTCAATCTTAAGCTTAGACTTACAGGATAATCACATAGAAATAAACATTTAACTATATCTTGTATTTCTTATTTGAACTAGCATGTCTGATAATAAAAGCTTTTTCCAGGAAAATGACAAGAGACTTTTGAAACACCAGATGTAATGAGTAAAATTATATTCTAAGTATTAGAAATTTTATTTCCTCTGTTGTAAAATGTTCAAATCCGGATAAGAAATAAGAATTCTATGCAGTGATTTTTTTTTCTGACAAAGAAGATTATAACTAGTTATATCAAGAAAAAATTCATTAAATTATGAAATTAATCAAGAAAAAAAAATTTAAATATTAAAGTACTTTAAACATTTATTGATTAAGACAATTTTTGATAGGAATAATTAAACACTGAATTTTTTTAATAATCTTTAAAGATGAAGTAGAGCTTAACAATAAAATAAACATACTCAAACTCAATTTAATGTAAATTTTAAAATTCTTTTCATTTATACAAATACTGGATAACAGTTTTACATTTAAAAATAATGTCTTGATAAAAGTAACAATTGGAGAGAAACATATTCAGTAAAACACAGTTGAAAAGAAAATCTGATTTATTAAAGAAGTCTTATACTTTAATATATTATATTTTTATTTTAAAAATATTACCTAATTGAGTATGTCTTGTATATAACTAACTTTGGTTTTCAAAAGGGCTTAAAATGTAACATAAAATGTGGTTAAAATATTGATTTTGACAGTAACAATTAGTAACAGGTTAACCAATAATTATATTACCCGTTATAATCTAAATACACATACCAATTGTTCATTAAAGTAATAAAAACATTGTAAATGAGGAAAATAAATACGATATTTAAGAATAAGTTACTCATATTACCTGACTTTGCTATTATAGCTTGTGACTTAGGGCTATTCGCGGTTTTTTCTTCACTAACCTTGGGGACTTTTAATTAAGATTGATTGCTTTATCTAAACAACTTTGACCAACCAAAAATGAAACGTAAATATTCAAATCACAAGCTGGTAGAAATAAAGTGAAACGAGGGAGATAGGAAATATATAACCTCAGCTTGAGAATCACTATAGAGGTCGAGTGGTTCTAGCGTTTGGTAAATTTTCCTGATTCAAAATCGGGGACGAGAATTATTATATGTTATCGGCTGCTTAATGAAAGTTAGAAGTCAAGACAGCCTCAACTCGAACATCAGTGGTAAGAGTCTGTTAGTTTATTATTGGTAGATCGAGTTAATATATTTAGGACTTTACCTGAGGAGAGCCTGGAATATTTGTCGTTATACTAGTAATTTGTGAATACACTTAGTGTTGAAACCTGTGTGACGTCTTATTGTATGCTTTATTGACTTTTAAAGTTAGTACTTTGAATTTAGCCATGACACAAGAGGCGAACAGGAATAGTCAGATGTCCCAAGCTGAATGGCAATATTAAATGTGAATTCAAATTGTTGGAATATTCGAATTTTTCAAATTGACTACACTTTTTTTTTATTCAAATTCATTCCATATGAATCACTTTAATATTTTTGTACCAAATTGTTTAAATGATAATAGAATTCATTTAATTCTGAAACAAATTATAGAACCTTATAATTTTGGAAATTTTAATTTTTTATCGTTTTTTCATGTACAAAATTACTTCGCAAAGTTTACATATTACATAGAGTAAAAATACTTTTGGTTTACAACTTGAATAAGTAATCCTAATAGAAGCATAAAACATTTAGAACTATTTTGGGAAATAGTTACAAACCATGTCTAAATTGAATTCAGAGAAAAAGCAAAACTTTTTAAACAAAAAAAATTAATTTTATAGTTCTTTAGAATGACTAAAATATCCTTAGTAAACACAGCAAAAATCTGATCTCTAACAATAATATGTAAATATATATATCACAAAAGCCTGGATTCTTAGATACGGTACTCTATACTTCTTGGAATTTCCTGGTACCCTTTAATAATGACATATCTTCAAATTAAGAAAATAAAAGTAATTTATGAGGACAATGCATTATATCTCAATCTCAAACAGCTACACAATTACAAATGAAATTATAAGTTTACAAATTTAGCCATACTTTCAATTTCAAGATGAATTAAAAATAAGTAATTATATGTGTAAATAACTAAAATTTTCTGAAAATTATGTTATACTCGTATACTTTAATCTTTAATAATATGTTCTCTTATTTAATAATAAGGATTTAAATAAAGTTTATACTAAAATTATTGTATTATGTACTCCAACAGTATTGTAATTTCCTGAACTCTCTTCAGATCTATCCAACATACTTAGCGAATTAAATGTCTTGATTGACGCAAAAGATTCGTTATATCCATAGCGTTTTAAACAATACAACATTCATATTAAGTAATCGATAAACCTTTCTACAAATCCTGTGTCATCTTTTATTATTAACGTATTTTAGATTGTGTGAAGAATATAATGATTCTTTTCTTTTTGAAACTAATTTTTTTCTTAAAACTAGTTGAATCATTTAAGCACTATTTAAAAATTTCCTATCTTCGAGATGTAGAATATTATAATTGTTACTAATTTAAATTTTTTTATTATGTTTAGTATATGCAGAATTTAATAATGTACTGCTAAAAATGAAAAATGATGGCAATTTTTAAATAATGTCAGGTAATTGTAGTTGATATGAATTAACTTACTGAAACACAAATTCTCAGATTGCAATTTTTTGAATGCTTGATTGTTAACAATATCGTACAACGCTCGATCAACGCCAGAACTCCTGGTGACGGACCTTGAAATCTTGCGCCTTTGAAAAAGGACGTGGAAGACACCAAAGTTGACACCTATTCTCCGAGATTCTACGGCACGCAAATACATGGACTTAAAACCTGGGCAGCAATTATGAGCATCAGAGCCTTTACTCGACAGCTATTTATTGGCATTTGGACTGAAACACACGAATGAATGGAAATAATATCAGCTCATGATTACAAGGTCACCATAGGCATCTGAGATTCCAAAAGCACTAATAAACAAGATAATACATAGTTGAAATTAAAACCAAATTTACTTTAATTTCAATTTTTCATATGAAGCTATAAATAATATTCAGATGATGTGTTAAGAAATGTTTTTTTTATAATTTTAATACAGTTGATAAATACAGAAAATTGATATAATGCAACTGAAAAATTAATTTACTTAACATGAAGCTTTCAAATGAGATAAATTGTATCATTGCTATTTTAAAATTTACCATGCGGATAGTAAAAACATTAACCGAAAGATTATATTTTTAAAAGTATCGTTAAAAACAGAATACTGAAAGTAATATTTGCCTGTTGAAAACAATGTTAATATAAAACAAATATATATAACTAGTTTATCATTTGGAAATCAATCCTTCAATATGCAGGAGTTTTTTTTCTTTTTGTTGAAATTACCTATTTTCTTACAATTTTAATGGTAGTTGAAATTTTTCCAATATGCTTAAATATTAATCTTTAAATAATTTGTTCTAAATTCATTCATACATTTTATGTAATTTGTGAAGCTGCGTATCAAGTGATTTTATGCTTTGTGATTCGATGTAATAATCAATGTATTTGTCTTTTTGTAATTTATAGGTTTCTTACAGATACATAGTAGATTGAGAATGAATGGCAAGTGAACTCATGCGAGTTCATGTGAGGAGTGCTGTATAATTCCCACGTCATTGTGCCGTCATTCTGCCAGAGGGCGTTGCTTGTAAACGAAGAGCACAGTAGCAGGAGAGATGCCAAAGTGTTTGTAGCGGAGGGCGGAGAAAGCGTAATAATATATCGATTTTTGATTTGCTATTTTGTTAAAAATAAACTTGTTCAGTATTATGGAAGCTCTCATTACACCTGTCCTACACATGAAGCACCATCTGCAACAATACTAATTGCAGAAAGTAATCTCTTTTATTTTTGAAAGCTTTATTAAATACTCAAAAGTCTAAAATATATTAAAATTGAATTTTTATTGCAATTCCCAAAAAAGCTTACATTTATAAAAATTCATGTGTAAAACCAATTTATCACATGGTACGTTTATTTTCAAATTTTTTGTACTGAATTCAAAATAAAAAAAATACATTTAATTCATACTTTTATGTTGTTGACTGTTATCTGTGTAGCTTTCGTACGATGTACTTTATTAACTTATGTAAAAATGTAGTATAACTCATCCCATATGTGCACCAATTTCCTTTTCAGCATATTTTTTTTCAGACTTATAATACATAATTAAAGTTTCGTGAATGTAAAATTAAAATTTTATATCATTTTTCGTGTAACAGTACACCTTCGAAAAAAAAATATTTTTGAATTAATATAAATTTTGTGGAAAAATGTACATTTTATTACATAATGGAGGTTCAAAATTAGAAACACCCACGAAAAGTTTAGGAGGTTTATATTTTAAATGTCAAGAGGGCATTTTATACAAATAGAAAAAAAAAATTAAGATTTTCTTCAAAACATAGTAAACCAAATGAAAATTAATGTTTGACATTTTTATGTTGAGTAATACAAACTAAAAACCTGATCTGGGGATTAACTTATTAATTTGGTAATATAACATTTCTGTAGAACACTATGAATGTGTTTTGAAGTGCGCTGTCACCTTTATTTGTCTTACAATAGCATATTCAACTAAACTAATAAAAAATATCTATCTATCGCTTTCCTTAGTCTCTTGAGCCTCCTAAATGAACAGAAAAAAAAATTGCATGGAAAGAAATATATTTTTTTTGTCAGTGATCCAATAAATATTTATGTGTTTCCTCGAGCTTCGATATTCTCTCAGAGTTTGCAAACAAAACGTTCAATAACGTTTAACATTTTCTTATACCACTCTTAATCTAAAAACTATGTTCTAAATTTATTCCAGTTAATGTGAATGCAATCACGTGAGTACTTTACTATTTTGATAATTATAAGGAAACAGTTTATTATTAAACTAAATGGTTACACAGTAACGTGCATTTCAGAAACATTTTCATTTTTTAACAAACAATTATTTGAAATTTCAATATTTGAAGAATTCCTTCTATTGCTGTAAATATTAACATTTCTGAACATTTTTAATTTTAGAAGATTTCTTTATAATTATGTATTATCTGCAGAGATTTAATACATAATCTTGTTTTTATTTCATAGTCTTAAAATTATTTTTCTCTTTGACATTAAAAAATTGGGAAAAAAAACAACTATAAGAAAATTAGTACATTTTTGAAAAAATAACAATTTATCTGAATTTTTATTAGAAGAATTATCCAATTAGAAGATTATCCGAGAACTATCCAACGTATTATACAAAACAACAATTACAAAATTAAACTTAATATTTTATATGGCTTACAAAAAAAATTAAAATTTTAAGTATATATGTTTATAAAAATAATAAGCAGGAAAAAGGCTGTTTCAAATTTTGATAACAAATGAATTGATATAGAATAGTCTTAAAGAACATTTAAATAACTCGCTATATAATGTAGTTATGGGTAAGAAATTTAAAAATATTAGAAATATTACACAATTAATATAACGTAAAAAAATAACTTTCTCTCTCTCTCTCTCTCTCTCTCTATATATATATATATATATATATTATAAGTATATATAACTATATAGGGTATTGTTTCCCTTAATAAGAGTCTATGGTAGATCACTTTCACTTTTCCTTCTCCGGAAGTCATTATATAAAGAGAATATTTTTCAAATTCTTCAGGAATCGGTACATTGCAGACCAATTAGTGATGAAGCTCTGTTATGGTTAAGCGTTATCTTTACAGAAGAATTCCATGATCTGTAAAGTTAAATTACTTACATGAGAATTATTTATGACATAATAATTTAGTTAAGATACATTCCTAAGAAAAATTGGAAATGTAATAAATATAATTAGTCTCAGAATATCATCACCTGAGTTTAAGCATACATTGCTATAATTCATATGTTCTAAATATCACGTGTCAGAGCGAATTTAGAAAAAAAAAAGAAACTTAAATTGAAAAGAATCGAGATTTATATTCCCGAAAATAATGAAAATAAATTTGTCTATACCATACTAAATACCCAAAAGGATTAATTACAGATAAGAAACTAACAAAATATTTAATTAATGTATTAAAGGAGTTCTTTAAATTGTCTTTGATTACAAACTAAAAAAGAAAAACATTTACATATGTGACACACACAAGAAACATTGAAAAACAGACAAAAATAATCACAGCGAATAAAGACTGTTGGAAGTTTAACAACAAAGAGCAAATTTGTATTTATTTTATTTCAAATTAATTCTTTCAACAATAATGAGTTTGGCATTCGAATTTAAAATAATTTAGAGAATTTTTTTTTCTAATGCTTTAATTTAATCCTTCCTTTTTTCCTCTCAGAATTTCCTTTCCAAATTCCTCAATTCATTAATTTAGTTCCATTCTCAAAAGAAGATAATGAAACAAATCATTTCAAAAGATTAATGTTTCAGTATGTAAACAAAGTACATTGGCACAAAAATCACATCTAAACACTAAGCATAGCTTATTATCACACATAAAAGGCAACAAACAAACATACAAGGTTAATTTTCAATTGATCGGATTCTTCCATTTATTTTTTTTAATCGAGTGATGAAATGAATACAGCAAAACTGTTAGTGCATTATCAGGAGCGTTTTAACTAATTAAGGAATTTTTATTCATTCTTTTTTTAGAAAAAAATTATTTTTCTGATAACATTTCTTGTGAAAAGAGTATTAGTCTTAATGATATTTTTACCTCTACACTCTTTTTCGTAATGATCCCTGTTGAACATTTTATTCATATAAATATATTGTTTGAGGTATTCAATCCTGTAAAGCGTAATGACCCTGAATCAGTGATGTCAGAAATGGCTATGCAAAGAAACAAGTTGATTTATATTGAATACGTCTGAAAAACAAATGATATAAATATTTTGCTTTTTTTGCTAATTAATTCATATATTATCATAAAGAGGCTTCGATGGTATTGTCAATGATATAACACATGGATCAATAAGTTCCGAGTCTAACCCAGAGATGGCACTCGTAGTAAACCAGTAACCAGGTCTTTCTAGAGTACTAACCTTTGCTTGAAACTTGTCAAAATTTTAAGTCGATCGGACCAGAAACAGCTGAGTTATCGAGGTTGGAGTAAAGTCGTTTTGTAGTTTGTTTAAAAAATGGAAACAACCGAGTTTCTCGTGTTGTGATAAAACATTGTTTTTTAATGGGTAAAAACACCGTGCAAGCGAAACAATGGATTGAAAAATGTTACCCGGACTCTTGTCCATCAAAAGCAACGATTTGTCGGTGGTTTGCCGAGTTTAAACGTGGTCGTACCGACACAAAGGACGCGGAACGCTCGGGTAGACCTGTGGAAGCCGTTACACCGGAAAATGTGAGTGAAGTGACAAAAATTATAATGAAAGATCGTAAAGTGAAGCTCCGTGAGATTGCTGAGATGACACAGATATCATATGGAAGTGTATTTACTATCCTTCATGAAAAATTGAGCATGAAAAAGGTTTTTTCCAAGTGGGTGCCGCGATTGCTTTCGATGGAACAAAAACAGCAACGAGTAGATGATTCAGAAAGCTGTTTATCGCTATTTACTCGCAACAAAAAAGATTCCTTGCGTCGTTACGTGACCATGGACGAAACATGGATACATCACTACACTCCAGAGTCGAAGCGGCTGTCATCTGAGTGGCGCACAGCTGGCGAAAGCCGTCCGAAAACGCAGCAGTCAGCTGGCAAAGTCATGGCGTCAGTTTTTTGGGATACGCATGGCGTGATTTTCATTGACTACCTCGAAAAAGGTAAATCGATCAACAGTGATTATTATATTGACTTGCTGGTGCGTTTGAAGGAGGAAATCGCAAAAAAACGACCGCACAGTCTCGGGACTTATTGTTCAATGTGTTATTTTTCAGTCTTATAAATAAACTATAGAAATATATCGTTATAATATATATTAATCTCAAAACATATTCTGGGGGGAATCTTAAATTCTTACTAAATCATGGAAGTAGGTACAAATTAATGATCATTTTCTAAGAATTGTATGAAGAATCAGCTTTCCAAACTTCAATGTATAATAAAGCTTTGTCTCGTGCATAATTTTAGTCAATACAATAGGTTCCTGATCATTGCATCTTTTAGCAAAAGTTAATGATCATTTAAAGCTAAATCGTATGTATAATATAAAATACATGAAGCCCAAAAATAGTATTTTAAAAAATATATAATGATGAGAAACTTGATAATATTTGAATACTGTCTAAATGGATGGAAAAAAATGAATTATTGGAATGCAATATCTAATTACATACAATGGAAAATTACATGCATTTTTCTGTCAAATGTTTGTTCAACAACTGAAATGCTTGGATATTAAAACAAGAAATGACTATCGAATTTCCTTTCATATATAAAATCAGTCAAAAAGTTGGAAATATTTTTAATTTTTGCGTTCAATAACATGAAGCAACTTGAATCAGTCTCAAAAAATGATTTAATTTCGAAGCAATTTTTATCTTGTGTATTTTGAAAACATAAAATATATTTAAGTTTCTTGAACAACAATCAAAACGAAACTGCAATTTCTATCAATATTAAGACAATTACAAGACTATCGTTATGATGCCCTATTAACCAACCTCCTCACTCAGCATTTCCAAGTGGAATGAAACAACTATTCCTAAATCTACCCTTGCGCTTATGAGAATATTTTTCCTTTGGAACCAAAAAATAACATTTCAGATTTCTTGGCATACGTAATGGAATGGAACAAGTGTAGAATGCGTCAATATTCAAATTTCGGTGTCAAATGGTAACTGAGTGTTGAACGACCGATCGTACTTTGGAATCGAAAGGATGGAAACTTCGATATTTCACAGCCACTTTCCCATTCCAACTCAATTCTTCGAAATATTTCACCTGTCCTGACAGAAAAAGGAAATAAAACGTAGAATTGAAATTTCTTCGGTTGGCACATTATGTAACCTGCTATGAAAGATGCAGTACATATATTTTTTCCAGAAAAAAAGTGTAAATTTATACAAACGATAGTCGTTGTGTTTGTTTAGAATTTTTATTCAGAAAAATACTGTTAGGAGAAAGGTGTATTTTTCGTCTCATGATATAAAAAATATTTTAAAGTATTCCAGTTCCGAGTGTATAGTGAATTATTAAAAAAAAATACCTTAATTTTGTCATAAATGGCAAGTGTGCGTCGAAAGTTTTTAAGAGGATTTAGTTCCTTTGCACCTTTAAAAATTTGATTTTTCAAATTTGTTTCCAAAAAAATAGTGTTGAATGTTAGGAACATTTTAAAGCAAACCGCGTCAAAATCCGACAATTATTACGCCCTGTGCAACAAAAAATTTAAATGTCTAAAGTGGCTTGTTCTATGTAATGCAATGTAAACAAACCTTTTTTTTTTCTCAATTTGTTATTTTCACAATTTCCCACAGGATTAAAAAAAATGTTTTGCATGCAGAGTTTTAAAATTTTACATGAGTGTTGTACTTTTAGATCTTTATTCTGTGAACCTCAATTTTGTTAATAGGATGATTAGATTTTATTTTATAACATGATACATGAAAAAAAAGTTACTAAATACAAACTTGATAACTTTTTCAATTTTTCAAATTTTTTTAATGTAAAACAAATTTAAAATTTGAGGTTTACAGAATAAGGTCATTATTTAGCTTTAATTTGGTATAAGAATTATGGCTCTACTGCAGATCTTTCAAATGTTATCTTGTGGGTAATGTAAGGTAAGCTAATTTATTTCTTAAATTTTTGTACGCATATTTCATGTTGTATAAGAAAATGTATTAATTTAATAGCAAAACTTGACCCAATATTTTAAACTATACACTTTATTACACAAACTGGCAAAGTTTCATATTGAAATGAGCAAAAATTGATGATTTATGAAGAATCGAAAAAAGTTTGTTAAATGTTCTACTTTTGATTTCGAAAGGTATTAAGTCCCCTTAACTTATCAAATAGTTGCAAATTAATAGCCTGTTTTAATAATATTTCTCAATAGACACAAAACATCGAAACTTAAATATCGATTAATTGAATTAATTTCAAGACGTTTATGAGAAAACAAATATTTGTATGAATGCGACCGTTATATGAAATGTTTCCAACTTTCCATAACGATGGCAGCACTCGTCCGTAAATGATAGAGAATGTGGTTGTGCATCCTTTGACAGTTATTCATATGAATTTCAGCCATTTTGGAAGCGCGGTTGTTGTTTTATTATCGTTGAGCGAGTCGATGTAAGTGCGTTGTGAAAATGAGAAAAAATCGAGAATCGAGTGGTCATTAAATATTTATTTTTGAAAGGCAATATACCTACGCAAATAAAAAATGAGTTGGTCGCTATGTAAAGGGAATATATGCCATCCTGTAACATTGTGAAAGTTTCGGTGGGTGATTTTAAACATGGCCATACCAGTTTGGGAGACGGTGAACGTTCGCGACGTCGAAAAACTGCAAACATTGATGATAACATCATAGGAATTCACCAAATGATGCTAGACAATCATGTAATTAAAGTGAGAGAAATGCCAGATGCTATGTATAAGACCAAAGAAAATACTTGAAGCATATTGAACAAAGATTAAGGCATGAGAAATCTTTATTCATGTTGGGTGTTGTGTTTGCTCACGTTATATTAAAAGCATGTACTATTGAACATTTCCGACGCCCTGTTGGGGGAGTTTTGGTGCAATAAATCAGAGTTTTAGTGCCGTTTAATTACTGTAGACAAAAATAGCATACACCATTACACGCCCGAAACAAAAGTATAGTGGATTGTGAAGGGGGAATCGTCTCCAAAAGAAAAAAAAGCAAAAACTGGGAACTTAAAAAAAAAAAAAAAAAAAAAAAACAAGAATAGCTTTTTTCTTGGGATAGCCATGAAGTTATCTTAATCAATTATTTTCAAACAGGAAAAACCATTCTAAGATCATACTACGCATCGCTACTTGACAAGCTGAATGCAGAAAGTGCAAAAAATTGGTCGAATTTGCAAACAAAAAAAATCTGTTTCATCAAGACAATAATCCGTCTCATACATCATTCGTTGCCGCGGAGAACATTCACGTATTGTGGTTTAAACTGCTTGACCACCCTCTTTACTCAGAATAACAAACCTCAAGAGACTTGGGAAACAAACAAACAACTAAACTAAACAATTTGTTTAGGTTAGACAACAAACGAAGTGCCTTCGTTTTGTTGCCTAACCTAAAATTTGTGCTCGGACGACAGAGGATTTCGTCAAATGAGGAAACCATCACTTTCGTGAGCAATTATTTTGCCAGAAAAGCACGCCGAATATTATTTGGACGGGTTAAAGAGATGAGAGCATTGCTTAGAGAAGTGTGTAGACTTACAAAGAAACTACAAACTAGAAACTACTGTAGAAAAACAAAAATAAATTTAATGAAAAAATATCTTGTGTCTTTGTTAGGTCGGAAACCTTTCAGACTACACACGGATGTATGCTATAATTGTCATTTTAAACATTATTTAATATCTGTCCTATAGCAGTGGTTAAGTTAACGAACTTCTAGAGAATCTATCATCGAGTTGAGTAGTCTAAAACATTAAAAAGGATGATTAAGCAGAGAAAATTGTTAAAGTGACTACAGTAATATTCACTTTAATAAGAAATTATGCGTTCCCTAGGTGTTCATTTATCCTTGCAGATGTTCTTTTATCATGTTTTATATATATATATATATATATATATATATATATATATATATATATACATTGTATGTCGTAAAAGTTATGATGAAATTTATAATGATAAAACATTTTGTAGAATAAAAACAAATATATTTTTTATACATAGTATAGAGTCTTTGATTTAATCATACTTAAAATGATACAAACATCTTAGAGAATCTCAATATAAACTGTTTAAACTTGAATTTTGTAAGTTTCGAAATTAATTGTAGTCTAACTTTTTCAAACGTTAATAACTTCTTAAAATTCAACAATTAAGTTCTTTTTTTAAATAAATAATTTATATTCTTAGATTTAGAAGAAGAGGGTTAATTCAATATTGAGAATTAAAAAAAAATGGTTATTCTACGTGTTTTAATAACAACAAATTTTATATGATTAACAAATGAATGACTTCATCATCAAAAATAAAAAACACTATATTTCAGCACATAACATTAGAAATATATAACCAAGGTCTACTCTCATGAAATACAGAAAGCTTAATTTTTATTCTGTAAGCACTATGTTCACGTTGAATAAGATACCAAATGCTTCTTCCTTTTTAAAAAGCAACACTGATACTTTACAGAACTCAAAACGTAGCAACTAATATTTTATTTTATACAAAACACTACAAAATGACTAAGCAGTAGATAAAACTTTATGTAAGCTCGGGATCTGTTGGGAAATGTTAAATGCTTGATGATTTATAACATTAGCTTATTTTGATCAATGATAATTCATAAATTGTGTGTGAATAAATCATTTCAAATAAAACCACTAGATTTAATGTCGAAGTATATTTACTTTGAGATTGGTTTTAAATTAATTGTCTACCTGTATATTTATATATAAACGCCTATAATGTCTTTTGGAAAAATGTCATCAACTGCACTTACCCGTTTCAGAAATTATGTTAATATTTAGAACAATAAATTTATTTTATATTCAGAATTAATGGTATTTGGTTTATTAAATATATATTACTATATTGCTTTTAAATTTGTTATACATGTTTTTAAAAATAATGTCAAGTGAGTTATAAATTTATTTCAATATGTTACACATTTTATTATTTTGTTTACAAAAACTAAGTGTAATTTTAAGTTATTGATTTATTTTAATTATTGTAAATTTTATATTGTATATAAATTACATATGTTGTAACTTAAAGTCCATGGGCTCAAGAAGAGAAACTGGGCTACCTAAATTACTACTGTAACACTGTAATTTACCACTACCTTCCATGTAACTATTAAACGGTAGCCAGAGGGCGCCACATGTTCTTTTTTGGCG
>BMAW01075715.1:27298-40000 GCA_019974015.1 Nephila pilipes
GTACCGAGCATTAAATAATATTTGTTCCTGAAACCATCCTGGCTATTCATTATTTCGTCCTGAAATAATTTTCAACATTGGAAGGATTACACTACATATTTTGTTAGTTTACGTTTAGAGCCGTTGAAAATCTTTAAATTTCAATCAGTTAAGAACACTGAAACTAGTCTTATCCTTTATATAGAATCATCCTGAAATACTATTCCAACAAATGCCGGAATGTTACCTTAAAGGATACTGTAAGCAATCAAGCTAATTAATTGCTAGCTGATTTTCAATTCTGATTAGATTCAAAATTATGACTATGAATGTTTTGTATCAATTATGTTTGACCTGTGTTAATTTTGCATTTTCTTATTTCTATTATATCTTCAACACATTTTTTTGCCTTTTTAAGTATTTTATTAATTATTTTAAAATATAACTTCAGTATATATATATATAAATATTAAAATTTGCAAGAATAATTTATTTTCTTAAGGTAAAAAAATGTCATTATTCAAAATAATAAAATCCCGTATCAAAGTAAATTAATAAGTAGTAGTTACTTAAGAAAAATAATTTTGTTTTTCATTCCATGCCATCTTTACAGTTACTCATAATTATTAATCATTAATTTTCAAAATGCAGCACATACAAGAAGCTTGGATCTTTAACTGCAAATATAATACTTAAATCAAAAGCAGTAAATATATATTTTGAAATAAAAACGTTGAAAAATATTCTTCCCCCCTTTTTTTTGCGTAAAATTCCATTAAACTATTCAATCATCCTTTTTTGTACATCGTTTCAGCATTGGCAGGTGTCCCGGGTGTCACAAACTCTTACAAAGTAGGCTGATGAAGAAATTCTATGTATAAGATTTTAAAGTTAAATTTATAAAGAAATCTTTTGAAAGAAAATTAGACAGAGTTACTTTTCTATCATTTTCAATTTTTTATGTGAAACTAAGTTGTTGTATTGATACTTTTAATATAAAGGGGCTTATTTTGCATAATGCATTACACAATTTGGTCTAGTGTTGTTCTTCAAAACTCAAGTTCCTGAAAAAAATAAAAGAAAATATTAGAAAATGGCTCTTTTGGATTCCCTAGAGGATTTTGGGTACTTTTTTGTCGCATAGATCAGCTTCTATTTAAAACATCCACAAAAATCCGGTGAAGGATTTGTGCGGTAGTCAGTTCTAAATTCTTCTGTGAAGGATTTTTTTTCTCCTTATTTTATATTCTTTCACCTTACCCAGTATTTGTTTTGATGGTTTTACGGTCTCAGTTTGTTTACAAAAATTTTATTTTCCTGAAGTAGGAATAGTAAATACACCTGTAATGTTTAAAAACACATTTAAATAGCACTTTTCATAATTGGTTCTAATAATAAAATGAGAGCCATCTATTAAATATTTCTAATGATGTTGTTATTTTATTAATAATTAATAAAATTTTATTAACAATATAAGATTCTTTAGTTATTTTCCTCAATTTTGAAATTTTTTTCGCGATTTCTAAAATCTATTCACTGAATGCATTAGTTATTAAGTGGAAAACGATTTTACATGAAATTAAATATTATTGTTTTTTACTTAAACAAGAGCAATTTCTTCTTGCTTAAATTTATTTAAAATTTATGGTTTTATAATACATATATATTAAATATTCCTATTAAGTCAATACCTGCTAATGCACGAAAACCGAATAAGTCTTATGAATTTTCATCTTAAGTCTGTTATTATTTCATTATGCTTACTTCTATTTAAATATTTCTCATAAAATGTGAAAAAAAGCTATAATTAAATTAATTATTTTTATCTCTTTTTGTTGTCACTGAAGCTATCTATACTTCAATATTTTATTATATTCAAGTTTTTTTTTTATTTCTTTGATAATTAATTTGATTCTATGTACCTAAAAAGTACTATATTTCTTAATATATTGTTTGATAGACTCATTAATTTGCATAAATACGAAGTGGTATTGCAATGTTATTATTACTAAGAAATAACCCTGCTATCTGGATAACACCTATTCTATAAACTAATTGTTTTATGCACATAATGATGCAAAAAAGAGTTATTAATATTTATTTGAGTACTTTTAAGAACCGCAGAATGAAATAACCCACTCTATGGAAAAGTGAGGAGTCACAAAGTGATAAACTCTTTCCTTTGAATGATTACAATCGCCAGAAAATTTACATTGAAAGGATAATTGTATATGGAAATGGTAGCCCTTCATACGTCACTGTTGTTAGGGGGATAAGGAGCTTTCAAATTGGCCAGAAGTTCCTCACAGACAATCCAAGAAAAGGAAGAACATTGATTACAGATATTACTTGCTCAATGAAAAAAGTTGAGAAATTTTTTTTGTCACACTGAAGAGCAACTATCCAAATGATTGTGAATGAGACTGATATTAGTTACGATAGTGTAATGAAAATTATTCACAAAGAACTTCACATTTAAAATATGTCAACATGCTGGGTTTCACGATTACTTACTCCTTTTCATAAGGAAACATGACGCCACTTGCGAAATGATACATTGAATGATAAACAAAATGAAATAGACTTTATTTAATAATTAGATAACTATGAATAATTCTTGGACCTATCTACACTGATGATCATTAAAATTGCAAAACCATGAAGGAAAGAAAATACTGAAAATATATTTATTGTTCGTAAACAGTATGACATGAAGACAAAATGATTAAATATACAAGCAGTTTGGAGGTTTATAGGGTTGCGAAAAGAGCAGAAACAACTGCTAACCTTGACAACTAAATCAGACCTTAACAGTTTAAGCATGGAGTCGAACTAGGATTAGATGACAGCTTAGAGAAAAATTACTCCATTCTGCTTCATATCTATGCAACATTAGATCAACCTTATGAACTGGAGATAGGTGATGGTCCAGTCTCTCAGCAACCCATGACTAGAATTTTCAATGGGAGAAAGATCTGGAGACAGTGAAGGCCACAGAAACAAATACCCTGTGTATCGAATAAAGGTTACAACCAGACGTGCAACAAGTTTATTATCTTGTGAGAGGGGGATGTTTGGTAAGTTTCGAAGGTAGGGGACAAACTCTGGAATTAAGTGTCAGGAATGCATCGATCTGAGCACAAATTACTGTTGATCCGAATTAGAGATGTAGTGTTATGTACCTAATATCTTGCCAAACCATCAATCTAGGGGGTGAATCCCTATGCCAATGTCGAATGAAAGCAGGTGATAAGTGGTCTCCTTGGAGCCTCCATACATTTATACGGCTATCAGAATATTGAAAGCAAAACTGGGATTCGTCTGAAAAGACGATATTATGCGATTACTGAATTCAGCGTTGTCGTTTAGCGCACAAGATCGTCGCACCTTACATGCGAATACTCGGCATGCTGCAAACATACCAATTTCCTGACTTATGATCTGTGATGCGGTTGTATTGGTTTTCAGGGCCAACCAACCAATATATCTCTCCTCTCGGTCGTAAGTCATGGGAGGGCGTGGAGATCCTACATGCCATTCAGTATGACCCTCAGCAACCCATTGATTCCATATTGGGAAGGCAGTGGTTCAATTTCGACCAGCGCGATGGACAATGTCTCGTAACGATAATATACACCATAGATCGGAAACGATCCTGCCTCTATTGAATACTGACAATTGTGACAAGCATTTCTTCTTTTAATTCGAGGCATAACACGATATTCTGAGCGTCTTCTGACCTTACAAAGAGCTTTACGAATGAGAAATCCAATACACAACTTTTCTTTTACAGAGTGCTTAAACTTCACCTTGTTTTTTATGTGCGTCATATAAATGCGCTGAAATAATAATCATTTGAATATTCTAACCTGTTCTTCCTTTCATGTGATTTCGTCTTTCTTCAGATCTTTTCTTCCTAGTGTTGCAATTTTAATGACAAGCAGTGTATAAGGTATAAAAATTAAAGAGATGAACAACGAGTGGAAATCCAGTGACTCATTTTCCCCCATGAAGGCTAAGGTGCAAAAGTGAGAAGTAAGGTTTTGCTGTCGGGGATACAGCAATTGTAGATTCTTCTATATGGACTTCCTGGAGAAGGATCGAGTCCCCGTTAGTACTGAACACTGCTGGACAAATTATATGACCCCGTGATCACGAACGGACACTTAGTGATAACTAAAAGTGAACGTTATTTCACTGGCAATAAAAATAATCATTCGTCAGGAGATGCAGTTGAGGAATCAAAGCGGTGTGGTTTTGAAATTTTGAGCAACATTCACCATTTATACGCTCATTGCCCGAGAAATATTTTCGTAATCTCAGAACTCAAATACCATTACAGGATCAGAAATTTGACACCAAGACCAATGACATTCATTAAATGAAAAAATGGATTTCTAAACAATTAGCTAAGATCTACAATGGCAGCGTTCAAAAATCCAGAAATTTTATGAGAAATGCTTAAACCTGGATAACAAGGATGCAGAAGTTTCTTAAGAATAATAAATAAAATTCAAATTCCTATATCGACTACCTTATTAATAATTTTTTTTCTTTTTCACTATTCATTCAATTTCTCTTAAATTCATTATTTACAAAATGAAGTTTCATAGTTCTTTTTGTGATAATTTCTGTAAATTCTACTATAAGAGTTTTGAAAATCTTGTGAACAATATTTAATTCTCTTGTGTCTTATAACACAGAAACATAAGGTTTGAAAAAAATGAAGCGCTCTAACAAAAACTGGCTTACTGTTAAATATTTGCATCTTCGCAAACCTACAGTATAAAGGGAAAATAACTTCTCTTATTCATGTTAGAATTTTATAAAATATACAAAATATTCAGAAAGAAAAAATGTATAAAAACCAATTAAAGATAAAAACGGAAAAGAAAATAATTATTTATGTTCCCGTTTATTGACATTATAATCAAATGAAACTCTTTTGTTAGGATTTTAGTGATTTTAACAATATTTGTAAGGAGAAACAGTTTTCTGAGAGTATAATATACTTTTAATACATACATAAAGGAAGAAATTTTATTTACTGCATTTAACACACATAAAATAATCATTTCACCAAAAACCCTTTCTTTTAAAACAAACAATGGTTTAAATATTTTATTTACTTCAACCTGTTTCAGTATTTTAAAACTCCGGTTATTTTCTCAAATTTTACTATTTTTATATTCGTTCTCTTAATTGCTTAATATGTCTACTCCAAATTATTGGCAGGGTATTGATTGTACAATCTGTTTTTATAGTTCCATTAATTATTTCCTTTTAGATGCAAAAATAGACCTATTTAATTTTGTGGATTTCATTAATATATGACTAATTAACTAAATAATTTCTCTACTATCAAAATTAATAAGCATATTACAGAAGCACTCAGAAAAAGTTTCAAAGACTTACAATTATCAGCAAGTTTAATACACGAATGTCATTTACAACTAAAACCTCAAAAAATCAGTTTAAGTTTTATAGATAAAAAAAAAAGAATTGCACTCTATTAAAAAACAATAAATCGTTAAATTCTGAAGAGAGACCTACTAAAATTTGTACCTATTGTTTAAAACACATAGAAATGCCGAAAAAAAAATTTAAAAATATTATCTTATTTTAATTTTAATTAACTTCAAGTCATGCACTTAAAATAGGGCAGCAATATACTTTTTAATCCAATCGTCTTTTTGAGGATAATCTAAGGTAAGTTAATTCTTAGAGAACTTTACTTAGGTAATTTCTTAGGGAATTATCCTTATCATCTACAATTCATATTGGGTTTATTTCCAATACGAATAACAGATTCAAAAAGATTAAAAATAATTCCTTTTACACTTTATTAAAAACTTTGATCGATTTTCTTCGAAAACCAGGAGAAGAAAATTTATACTATGTTTTATTGTTATATTTCTCCTAATTATGATTAGAAGGTATTTTGTTCTGAATAAACTTCACTTTTTAATAAAATCTTTTTAAAAATTTAAATTTGTTTACTTAATATATATATTTTTTTTTAAATTTTTAATTGTATGTTAATGATTTTTATTTTTAACGAGCTTTGAACAACAATGTCAAATTTTATTCACCAATGAAGTGAGAAATAGTAAGAAAATCATTTAAATATTTTCGCAGAAACTATTAACAACATAAGATGTTAGCAATAAACTGGAATATACACTGCTGGTCATTAAAACTTCAACAACTTGAAGGAAAACAAATACAAAAAGGATATTTTTTGTACGTAAACCTTATGGCTTTAAGACAACCTGATAAAATTTGCAATCAGTTTAGGAGTTTACAAGGGGGAGGGGGCGAAATCAAGAGAAAACTTTTCCACACGAGGCAGCTAAATAGGTCTTTAACATGGAGCCCAAGTGGGCGATCACGCAGTCATGGAGTCCAACTGGTCTTGGATGACAGAAAAGAGACAACTCATTCCATGCAGCTTAAACTCTGTACCACACTTCATCAACTGTATTAGCTGCATAGGTATGGCAGTCTTCTCCCTCAAAAATACATAACCAGAAGTTTCCAAAGGGTCACTGAACTGAAGACCTTGAAGACCAGGTCAACTATTCAATGTCCTGTGTCAGAACACGACATTCAAAACACAATATGAAGTATACGGTTTTGCATTATCTTTTTTAGAAGAGGGCTTTGGCAGGTCTCTAAGATCACACTCAGCCACTAGACGTAAGATGTCAGAAATATACCTATCTGCGTTCAAATTACCGTCGATCCGAAAAAAAAGATCAGCGTGTCTTGTACCCAATGGTTGCCCAAACAATCCCGCCTGGTGTAGATTCCTTATGCCAATGTGAAGTGCAAGCTCGCAACAAATGGTTTCCTCGAAGCCTCCAAAAACAGTTACGACCATCATAATACTGCACGCAGAACCGAGACTCGTCCGAAAAGACATCATTGTGCAACTCCTGTATCCAGTTTTGTTGTTTGGCTCACCAAAGTCACATTCTTCTATATGCTGTATTGTCAAGCAAAGTTGGAGTAATGGTCGTTGTACATATACATATAATGCACTCTGCTTCAAACGTAATCACACCGCACGTGCTGCAAACATGCCCAATGTAATATTAATGGTCCAAGATGATGTATGATTTTGAAAGACCAACCTCGCAATATATCTGTCCTCTCTGGCTTTAGTCATGGGAGGGCGTAGAGATCCTGCATGCCGTTCAGTGTAATCCTAAGGAACCCATTGATTATATATTCGCATGACAGTGGTCAGATTAAGATTAGTAAGATGGGCAATATGACTGAATAATAATCCACATTTTCGATAGGCAACGATCCTACCTTTATGAAAATTAAACACTAGCTGGTAATTTTTTTTTCTTCTTATACGAGGCATAACACGATATTCTGAGCATACTCTGACCTTACAAAGCGATTTAGGAATGAGAAATCCACTGCACAATTTTTTTATGCAATGCTTCATACGTCATTTCTTACTCTTACGTCTTCTAAATGGGCCGAAACACTAATTATTTGTATAAGTTGTTATAATAATGCATTAAAATAAAAACTCTTTTACACAACACTCTATTACTTTATTTTATGTCCACGCATTTATGACGACCTTGAACAACAATGGATTACAATTTCAAAATAAATGGATGCGGCTCTAAGGACCATTTTTGTCCACACGTACCTTTTAAGGAGACGAAACAAGACCTTATAAGATTTCCACATTAAAAATTTTTACAAGTTATTTTACAGTTAAAAGCAGCAATTCAATACGTATCTATCATCGAAATTAACATATTCTTAGATTACATTTATTTCAAAGAAACACAATCTTTGCACAGACATGCATCATAAAAAGCATCAGCTTAGATACCGCTTTCTATCGTATTTTTCTTTAATGGGTTTTCTTCAACTCACATTGTATGTCTGAGTCAAAATTTTCAAAGCATTTTTCTCACATTTTAAAGCGCTCATTTGAGCTGAAATTTTCCATACAGGATAGTATTGGGTGACAATATAATTATTTAATTATAATTAATACAAATTCATTGATTAATATAATTACTTAAAGAATTAAACTTTATGCCATGTTTCCTGCCAAGTTGAAGATATCATTGCTTAAAATCTCTATCGTGTTAATTATTACTTTATTAAGAAATTAATGAAAAATAAATGTTTTAAAAAAGAATAAGTTCAATTTGACTAAACGTTCCCTATGGCTCTTAAAATTTAAAGTATGAAATAGTTATGTTACACAAAGTTTGAAGTAGGAAAGAAAATCAGTGTTCAAAAACCTCGTGTTCTACCGGTGTTATTTTTTCCAACAAATGCAAATAATTTCATTCGAGATATATATTCTACAATAACACACACACACATATATATATATATATATGTATATATATATATATTATATTATATATGTACAGGGTGATTATAATTAAAGTTAAAGTTTCAAAACGTTGAAAAGAAAGAACGATTGATCAGAATGACGTCAAATTTTAACGGATGAAGGGAAACGTATGGCATAAGAAGAAAAGAAATAGTTCCAAATTTTAGTAACAGGTGGTACTGATAGTGTCAGAATACGTAAATAAAAATACCTGTCATGCGTACGACTCATTTCAGTTGTTATGTAAACGCCGGGTACACAGCTTTTCCTCGTTTTGTGTCTGAGAAGTTCGCCATGAGTGTCTCACTGAAGGACCGCGCTCTGCTTGTAAAGCTTTTTTTACAAGAACAATGACTGCGCACCAGTAATTCTGCAGAAGCTCTAGACACTCAAGCGTATTAAAAAGGCGTTGGATCAATGACTACCAACGGTCTGGAGAAAATGATTGAGACATTTGAAAAGACAGGTTATTTTCATGTGCATGTCTTTTCATGTGTGGTAGAGGGAAGAAAAAATTGTTTCGACGGTCGTTGAAGAAGATGCAACAGCAGTGCAGGAGGAATCGAACGATGGTGTGCAACCTTGCAGTGCATCAGGAATTGCCCGAACATTGGACAGACCTTTGAGGATGGTTCATAAAATTCTACGAAACATCCTTCATTGCCATCCTTATAAAATTAGCCCTGTGAAAGAGTTGTTCCCTTCTCACCTGCGAGCAAGAAAGACTTATGCTTTAGAATTTCTTGCTCGCATGGAAGGAGAAAATGAACGGCCGTTGAAAATTATGTGGACAGACGAAGCCTATTTCCATCTGACAGGATATATCAATGCACAGAATTGGTGTTATAATATTTTGGATGTTATAAGTGAAGTATAGATTGGTATTTCATAGTGAAATTGAAGATGTTTTCTATGTTCATCTTTTTCTTATGTGATTGAATTCCCGATTTTTCTTTAGCATTCTTTTATAATTTATTTCACTAAAGTGATACAGTTTGATTATTAACTTACAGTATAAACACGCATAATAAATTAATTAAAAAATATGGAACAATATTAATTACTTTATTTCTATTTTTTTAATATGTTTTTTCTATAATTTTGCTTTCTTTTAAATTGTTTGGTTCTTTAACAGTTTTTTTTCTTTAAAAAAAATCGAATTTTAAGGTTTAAATTTTTAGATTACTTAGCTTTTTTTACATTTAGCTAACTATTCAACTTCAGTTGATTATTACTGATGTCAATAATCGTCATTCGTTTTGTTTTAGTTTTTAATATTCTTAGAATGTTATTTGTTTTTAAATTGTTGTACTATTTGTTTATATATAAATATATGTATTATGAGTATGAGGGCTTTTTATGCGTATTGATAAAAATTAATTGTCACAACTTATACATGAAATAAACAGTCGAAATGTTTCCTACTACATTTTAGTTTTCATATTCCATCTGGGTCTGGTGATAGAAAAAATGAATTATTCATTATTACTTTTTTAAGCTTCTAAAATGTGTGAAAATAGCATTCGCGTTAAAATTTGACATAACTAGACTATTTTAGACTCGACAACTAGGCTATTTTTATCGTTATAAGATTTTCAAGAGTTTTAAGTTTTAATAGAGAATAAAACAAGTAAAAGCGTTGTTGTATTAACTGGAATAGTAAAAGGAATTACCTAAGTGTGATCCAAAAAAAGTCCTCTAAGACTTACGAATTGATTTCATTACACTTCCATTCCTTTTGTAAAACTTTAGAGTTGATTTATTTTTTTAATGCTTTAAGATCTTTCTTTTATGGGAGAAATGAAATCTGGTTTTTTTTTTACATTAAAAGAAAGTATCCCATTGGAAACATCCAAGTAATCTTTTTACCTACAGAACCCAACGAAAGACCTTAAGAAAATCTTCAGGAACCTAGTCATGGATTAGGTTTGTGGTCCATTCAGAATTCTTAAGATTTATTTTATGTGAGTGGTAGTGTCTTTTCATTTCATGTTTCTTTCTCTATGTTTTCGGTCTATTCTAGTTAAACATTTTTTCCATTAGTATTTCTACAAGTAGAAATTTAAATATTGTCTTCTCAACCAATATATCAAATATATCAAAAGTATAAAATACTGACCTGTATTTCAGTACTTTTTTTAAACATCTGTGTGTGTTAGATATGAAATTAACCTCGTTTCTTAAGTGCTTTATAACAATTCGAATTATATTTACAAAGGATTTTAAATATGTTTGTATTGATCAATGTTGATTAAATGCATAATGTATTGCTAGGCGAATATAAAATTTTCCTTTGTTAGGCACACATGCAACATTTTAAGACCATATGATAGATCTTGTGTATTAGTCCATGACATGAAACATTTCGGAACAGCCCACCTTTGCTTAAGACGTCGCCTGGGGACGGAGGAGAATAGAAGGGATCTGTCACACTGGTCGGAGGTCTTGCATCGCTAAGCCTAACTTTAGAAGAAAAAAAAGAATGCACAACAAAATGTTTTATCCTGATGTTATAATTTTTGGTAAAATGTTCGATTATTAATTAAGCTGTTATACATTTTAAAATTAATATTTTTACTAAAGTTTCCCTTAAATTTATAGAAAAATGTATATAAGAAATGCGTACTTAGAGAAATAGTTTTCAGAAGCGCTATTAAAACTATTCCGAAGTTTCATTGACAAAAACATCAATAAACTTTCAAATTAATAAAAAAAACTATGCAACAAAGACTATTTACAAGAAGTAACGAAACTTAATGGGAAGACCGAGTGTGGTAATTATCGAAGGAAGGGGAAACGCAAAGCCCTGTTTTCTACGTCTCTGACAAAATGTCCGCATCCGAATCACTGGAAATATTTCTTTCAAACCTTTTAGAGAATTATCATATTCTCATTATTAATTGGCTCGTTGACTATGTGAGAATATTCTTCTGATAAACAACGCTTTTTCGCAATTATAAACATGAGTCAAGTTTTTCAGAATTAAAAAGCGAAGTAAAAGAAATACATCCAAAAGCCACGCAAAGTCAAACAGTACTATAGATAGATTTAGCTCTAAAAGGAAAGAAATACAAATTACAGAGCGAAAATCAGTAAAAAACAGAAACACGAATGTACAACGCATGGAAGTTCAAACAGCCGAGTTCAGTTTGATTCCATTACGCTTTCCTTCCTCATAACAGCTGGTCAGCAAAATACTGAATTAAGACAGACTGTGATCAAACTGAAGGACAAGATCTTAAAACTAATATTCTTTTCAAAAGTAATGGACACAGGGTGCCATCTAGAGATATTTAGAAAACGTTCAACTGCAGAATACATATAACTTTAGTCCTGGTGGTGTTATTATCGTGTCCTGCTATTTATTATATGGCGCATCAATGAGTTAATACCTATTTATAAGTTATATTTAATTTTGGAACCATTTGCTGCTGGATCAAAATTTTATTGCTGCAGTGTCAAATCGCTATTTTCTCCTTGTGTCGTGCTGTCATCGTCGAAAAGACTTCGTCATAATACACCATAACTAATGGTGGGAATCTTCTACTGAATGTGTGCCAAAGAAGGTAAAGGTTGTCCCACAGGCTTGAATAGTAGACTATTTTTTGGGATAAAAATGTGTCATGTTCATGAGCCTTTTAAAAAAAGGGAAAAAAAGATGAACAGACAACTCTACAGCGATTTACATGATATTCATTTAGCATTCCTGTTACCCCATTTCTCATTCTTAATATGGGTATTTTGTGAATCATTATGGTATTCTTCCATTATTCATAAATGTTCTCCTCGACATTAATGTTTTTAAAAAAATACTTAAGTTATTTGCTGTAAAATCGTATGTCTTAAGAGCAACTTATCATGCTGTTAGAGAGTCAATGCCATAAGTATTTTCTCATTCATTGTCAATTAAGAATTATCAATTAAATAATAATAAGTAGAGATATATCTTATGTATTAAAAATATGTTACTTAAAACAGTAACTAAATTTTGTATTCCTTATATTTTGAGTAGCTATAATATTGTTAAAATTATCGACTAGCTTTAATATTGTTGAGGAAATTTAGGACTTGACCTTGACTGTCTTAATCATCCGTAAGACTATAGTAAACAGAAAGATAGCTTTAGAATCAAGGTGAGTATAGGCAAAGTAATAATGAGAAGTGAGTGACTAGGTGACAGAATTGGTGAGTAGTTTGATTGTCAAGTGTCGCTAAATTTGTTTTCAACTCTAGGTGCCTCTAGTTTAGTCGGGAAGGTTCTAACAGATATTATATATATATATATATATATATATATATATATATGTGTGTGTGTGTGTGTGTGTGTGTGTGTGTGTGTG
>BMAW01075715.1:40400-74243 GCA_019974015.1 Nephila pilipes
TATAAGAACAAATAAGAGATTTAATAGTTTAATGTTAAAAAGAAAATATTTTGTAATTGCTAAAATATCTCACGATAAAAGTTAGATATACTCTAAAAGAAACTGAGCTTAGCATATTAACTGACCGGTCCTTTCTTACATTTGAAAGCCTATCAACCACGTAATAGTATGTATATTGCGTTACCATAAGGCAGATACTCGAAAAGAAAGTATATTATAATGAATACATTTCAATAAAATATTTATATTAAGAATTAAGTTAATATAAATTAAATAAAAAAATAAAATATTGAATTTGTATTCGTATGTGAGTACTTATTTAACATTCATTCTTTGAATGAAGACCTGAATTTTTCCTCGGATATCTCTATTATTTAAAATGACACTTAATGAAGTAAATCTTTACACTGAAGTATTTTGTTATTCTTTTGTAATATCTTGCACAAAATAGTTGGTTTCAAATATAAATTCTCGAATCATTCTTTTTTTTTCTATTCTCACTGGCTCCTTATTTATGGTAATTTTTAATTCTTCAATATTATAATTTGAAAAGAATTTAGCTCTTCTATATATTAAATGAAAAACACAGTTAAAATGACAATGCATTTTTCAAAGAGATTAATAACTTTTTCGAAAAAAATATATAGAAATTTTCAAAGAATTTAAAAAGGCAAAGTGTGCATATCTCAACAAAAGAATCATAATTAATAAGCTTTTATCACTGAAATAAAAGTATAAACTTATTATAAGGCGAATCAAATATTTCATTTATGTGTAAATGATAGTTTTGATGCTATTTAGTACAAAAAGAGAACTCATAAGAAATTCTGTAAATTCTCATATTATTAATTCTGAAGGAAAATGCCTGACATGTTTTTGTAAATAAAAAATTCGCTCTTAAAACTTATGATACTCTAGAGAATTTCCGATTAAGAAAAATAAAAAAGGTTCAAATAAGAAATCCTAATTTAAAACTCTAAAAAATGAAAAAAATGAAAATTTTAAACTATTCTTTTTAATTATTAAGCAAATCTTTGAGAATAATCGTCATATTTGGCACTAACATGACTATTTCAAGTATTTCCTTTTATTTATAATTCAAATATGGCATATTGAATAAATAACTGATTATTAATATCTCTATAATGCAATGTAGAAGTCCTTTGAGAATTTATGTATTCAGTTTATTATTCTATTCCAAATTGAAAAGCTTTGGAACACAGGAACCGAGTTAATTCAAAGAATCTTATTAATTCTCAACTAATATTATAAAAAAGAAACAAGTCTAAAGCTTATTATTTCTAAAAGAATTTGATATTTCTACAATCACATTAATGAATAGGCATCTTTTGAAAAAAACCGCCCAAAAATCAAATGTTGATATAAGTTTGGCATAGCATTTTGCTGAAAATTTATTTTGAATTATAATTTGGAAATATTTTTACTAACTACTCTAGCAATTATTAAACTATTCATAATATGCATTTTTATATATTGTCAAGTAGAATATATGGGTAAACCAAATAAAGAGAACAAAATTGAATCTCAACTTGAGATTTTTATTCATTAAAAAAGTTCACATAACTATTAATTTGATAGGAATAATAAAAGTAAGATTTTACTTTAAATTAATATAAATTAATTATTAATAAGAATAGTTGTACACAAAAGGCAAATAAGAAGATGAAAATTTTTACTACTTGGAGAGTGGTATGTGTGTATAAAACAGACTCGAAGATGCCCTTCGTTGCCTTTCAAGCTTCTTTGCATATGTGTTCGAGAATAAGTGTTCGCTCTCATTCGGATTTCTGCAGACGATCATGGTTGAATGCAACCTAAGGTATGAAGTTGAACAAGACAAAGAAAATAAATGAATGTATAAATATAACGCAAAAGCTATTCCAACTATATTCACTGGTGTAAACATTCAAACTAAATCCCCTATGTTGTAGAAGATTGGTCGATGCCATTATCATATCCGACCTTATCAACGACTTGAACCACGAGAATGTATAGGTTTGATAATTTTACAACTGACTCAGCCTGTGTGATAAGATACTGAGTGTAATACGTTTCTGTAATTTTTGGAAGAATTACGTCGAGAGAAGACTTGATATTTCTTCTATGAATAGCAAAGAAGGAATTGAGTACCGTCGTATCTTGGTTTGTTGAATTACAAGCGAATGTCACTAAGCATTGTATATTGTCCTCATTTATATCTACGTCTGTAAATTTTCTTTTAAGTCTTTCTGCCAAGTCATTGTTCTGTGGTTGTTAGGAAGTTGTCACAAGATGTGAAGTCAGGCACAACTGATTAATATATTTCAAAACATTTATAAGAACCAACGTCTTCTATCAATTATCATTTCTTTCATGCACTTCTTTGTGACTTCTCATATAGACGATGGTTATATCAAGCTCTCGCGCCTCGGCGACAATATGACAAGTCTTTTAGATGGATCCTTTACATCTTGCCCTCAAAAAGTGTGGTTGTAGTCTTTTACGATTGTAATAGTTTTTCCAAATATATAACTTCTAACATTCTTGAATTTTGAAATGGCAGCAAAGCATTTTCATTTGTTGAGTAATTTCTTTCAATGTATGACTCGAATGGCTTTAATTTCACTACACATATTTAAGCAAGCATCTTTTAGCTTGATGACTTGGATCTTCTGTTCGGCAAAACGCATTTTTCAAATAATTTCGGAATATAGTCTTAAGTTTATGAAACTGTCCTCATTATTGGCTAACCGTTGTCTTGTTGTTCCAGCGAGGTAAAGAAGGACGTCCTCTAGAAATATCTGTTTATCAGAGTGATTAGATGACGCAATCCGTTCATTGTTCTGGAACAATTTATTATTAGCATCTTGATAGTCGTCATTGGAAAAAAATAAGCTAATTTCTAGGTAGCTGATAGAAATCCCACATTTCTAAAATATCACTTATAAGCCAGCCTCTTATAAAAAACCGTTTACTAATTCAATATTAACATTGTGTTTAAATTTAGTTTTTATCAGAATTTGAAAATATTTTTTCTAATTGCACTAGTAATTATTAAACTATACATAATTTGTAATTGTATGTATACATACATAAGTGTACTTAGTAAATAATACTATTTATCCTTTTGAATACATAATTATCTAGGACTCCGATTTATGAAATTCATATCAGGCTTGCTAAAATAAAGTATAATGGCTTAACTTAAAGTTTAGAAATCCGTAAAACATCCTATTTAATGATTTATGAAGCAAACTGTTTATTTTTTTTCAACAATGAACTTTTCTTTCCCATTTTCAAACAAATAATCAATATGATTTTAAGCAGAAATTAAATTAAATTAAATCATATTGCAAATTACGGTTTATGCATGTTTGTTAATCTTTGATTTTCAGCAACATGCGTTCGTGATTTTTATTCGTTTGGAAAGGAGAGCGTAGTATCAAATGAATTTTAAATCCCTTTTAGAATGCAAAAATTTTTAAAGCAGAAGGCATTGAACAACAAGTAGGCAGTCAGTTTAATAAGGGAAAAGATAATAGGAACTTTTGAAATACTTATAAAATCGTGAAATCTCTATAATAAGAACAATTAATCTGCAATTTTTTTTTTTTGCAAGAACATCCCCTTTTCATTCTAATTTTTAATTGTTAACGAACTGTGGCGACCTGTGATCACTCATAATTTACGTTTGCCTTCACGCTACCATTATAAGAATAACACGGCCATTCTGGCAAAACAAGAAAGCTATAGCATAATGAAGTCAAATATAATTCAAGTCTTCTGCTGCTATAATTTAAACGTGAACAATTTATGAAAGGTTATTTTGTTAATAGTGCTTCTTTGGAATATATAATAACAGTATTTCCTATTATCCACACTGAATATTTGAAAATTTGGAAAGTAAATATAAAAGAAAGAGTAAAATTAAGTTAATTTAAACATCATACCATCAGTGCTTGCAAATCTTAAATATACGGTAAAAGCAGTACCACTGGAGCTGAAAGATATTATGTGTTTTTGGTCAACTGAATCCTAAATTCTTCTATTTTTCCGAAAATATATTTAAAAAAAAACAATAGTCTAATATAAAAATTAATATTTTCATATTCATTATCTTAATATTTCTACTATACCCCTAACAATATGTTTATTTAAAAGATCTAAGAATGTCAAAATTTATTTGACTACACATTTTCAAAAACTGTGGTTCTGAAATCCTTTTAGCATACAACAAATATTCCCGAAGCTTTGTTCCTGTTTTCTTCACAAAATCCATCTTTTGTGTAAAAGGCATTCTAATACATGGACCTTTTTCTTTTATGCATCTTTGGCCAATGGGCAGCTGTCTAGGTTGTCACATATTCCATAACAGAGCCAAAAAAAAGAAGCAAATTCGAACGGAACATAATGCAAGAAAAACCTACTGTAGCTCAGAATAAATCTTCTTCTCTTTCTACGTTCATTCGGAAAACTTTGTGGTCGACTTACTTTATTTTATGTCGGGTTGCTTCTCTCTGCAGTGTATTTTCTTCCCTGCAGGCATTTTGTTTTGTTTTAAAGACTAGTGAAAATCAGGAGAGAAGAAACTAGGTCTACATAGACTTTTAAAAAATCCTGGCAAATATTTTTATGTATTATTTTAGTCTAAAGACATTAAATGGATTTTCAAAAATCTCTGTATTTAGTAGGAATTTTCAATAATGTATAAATATTTAACATGTTGTTCTACATGACATTTTAAACAGTTTTTGTCATTGGTGTATTCTTTTTACTTTATAGAGGATTTACTGTATATCAATCACATTCACATTTAAATCTTAGCGTTTATGTTATTCACATTTAAAGCTTAACTTAGCGTTTTTAATGGTGTTTTAAAAAGAAGACACACTTCAAGAAATATATAGATCATATACATTCAAAGCCGATATCTGTAAAACGTATGATTAATCAAATACTTCATGCACATGGTATATCTCTGCGTCCACGTGGTTGAAGAAGCAAGAAGCTTAATAATTCTTGATCATTTGGAAATACTCATGCGAGTCTAAAATTTGTTTTCGCGGTTGAATCCCTATGAATAAAATCGTTGATCAGCTCCAAATAGTTTCGAAAAATATAACATTGTAAGAACATATATTGAGATCTGCGTCTGAAGTAATACCATCAAAGTAGTAAATCTAATAAAATTTATTGAGCACCGCATTACATTTGTGATAACGCATTATTCAGAGTAATGTTTTATGTAATACTGGCTTGTAATATGTAAATGCGTAGTGCATTTTATATATACTTGACTAAATGTGTATGTTATAAATTCGAGTTCTAAGTCAACACCATTTCTATTATTCATCGGTATAGTTACACTTACATGTAATGAAATTTGTTGAATAAAATACTTAAGTCCTGAATTTGAGTGAATTCGGGATAGTAGAATAAGTTCATATTTATTTAAAGTTTTCAGTTGATGATAAAGTTTTTCTTCGTTAATTATATTTTTTTCTTGATGAAGACCCTTTATTTCAAGCAAAAATCAACAATAAATCAATCTGTAAGAAATAAGTAGTAAAATTTGGCTTTTTAAATGGCGAATTAATGGATAAATTTGAAAACAAATATCTCTCTTACCAAAATCAATTACATAACAGTTTATAAATCCGTACTAAAAATCAGCAGTATCAGTCAGCTACTCAGTATAAGAATTTTGGATATATGGTACAAATAAACTCATCATAGCCTGAATATTTTTGTAATGTAAGTAGTCAATCTCAATGTTGATGTAAGAATTTTATGTATTCATATATGGAATTCCCGTTTTTATTTCCAATGCAACATAACCCTACTGTTTGAAAGATAATATCAATAAGATATATAGTTTTCTTTAGAAATGGTGAAATTTTAAAAACCGATGCATCTTTATCAGACGGTGGATCATCGCTTTAAAATTAGTTTAATTTAATTGTTTCACATATCTAATGAGAATTCATTTTTACATATCCAAAATCCTATTAAATTTATTTTATAATTAGATCAATGATGTCAGGAATAATTTCATTTGTAGATTAGATTGAAATATCTCATTAACATATTGCAAAACTATCGAACGATCAAGTAAACTATGTCCAAATGAATGATCGAAGAAATCTATCATATAAAAGTATTAAATGTAGAGTACTAGTATAAAAATTTAATATCATCGATATCAAACAGAATTTTCTTTCTTATTTTGTAATATTTCACGTACTTTCAACAACAAACTCTAATATCGAATGTCTCAAGAATATTATAGAGCCATAGATATACTTATAAGCAATAATTTTATATTCTAGTTATCAAAGGGAGCATAATAAAGGGTTCTACAGAATTTAATATGGATTGAAGCGATTATTCAAAGAGGTACTCAAAGATTCAACATAAAAAGAATCGAAACTGCTTGCTAATAGAAAAATTTTAACATCAATATTAGCTTTGAAAATATTTTTCACAGATAGTATTGCAGTAAATGAAAAGGTTGAAATATATTACATGGGTAAGAAATATATATATATTCAATATATATACAGGCATTCGTATGTAATACAATTAATTTACCAATCAGAGATGCTAATTAATTTGTTGTGCGCTTCATCAATACTTTTTTTTTTAAAACTGGTGGACATATCTAAGACACGACATAATAACAGCAATAAATATAATTTCTTTCATAAAAAGATGTATCACAAAATTTTCTTCACTGAGTTGTTTCACTTTTCGTTTCGAAATAAAGTTTGCTAATATTACAAAATATTTTTTTAATGTTACAAGCGCATTAAATATGATTGTTTAGTTAACTAGACTGTTTTTGAATGAAGCAAAACATTTTTCCAATATCTTACTCTGTGAAAGTTAATAGAGATAAAATGCAAACAATAATATTTGAAGAGCTACTCACTTCAAGCTGAGTAGCACCACTGTTATTATTACGTTTTTAAATCAATTCCCTAAATCTTTTTAATTGACAGAGCATATACGTATGATCTTGGGAACTCAAAAACTCGGGAACAAATAGAAACATTCTAAAATATTATTGCAATTATCAATTTATCATAATTGGTTTAGATTTAAAATGCGTCCAAAATAACTAAAATAAAACATTCAAATGTACAAAATTATAACTTTTAGTAAGAAGAAGAAGAAGTAATCATGTTTATCAGTTTTTAAGGCTGACATGTTTAATTTATTCATGAAACTCAATCCTCAAATATATAACGATTACGTTTTATTTTCAAAACTAGCTGTAATAATCAAATAATATTTTGTTCGAATATGATACATCCGTATAGTATTACTAAGTTGAATCTAATACAAAGTTTTCATTTCATTGAATAATAAAAATTCTGGCTTAAAAACTTAAAAGGAAGAAATTTATTTTCATCATTTGAAAAATCTTATGATTTTCTTGTCCAATTTTTCATGAAATAATGACCAATTTAAATATAAATAAATTATTACTTAGAAATTTTTAAAAGCCAATTTATTCATAAAACTATTTTTTTTTCAAATGACTTATTTTGTTTTCAATCCATATCTTACTTTTTACAATCCCCCTGTTTAAAGCCATTTCTTAAATAAAGATTTTGAAAAAATTATTTTTCATTTTTTCCCTATTGAGATTATTTCATTCAAATAAGAGAGTATCATAAAAAAAATATATGTGGGAATAAAATCCCAATACATATACTATAAAATATTAGATCAGTAAATTAAGATAAATAAACATGACTATAAAAAAAGGAAAAGATAATTTCTAAGAATATAGAATAATTAATAATGAACTTTATCACCTGAATTAAAAAAAAATTAAACTTTTTTCTGAAAGAATAAAAGGAGTATATAATATGAATGATTCAATTCTAGAGAGAGAAATATATATTCGTAGCTGGTAATTAAAGACAAAAAAAAATTCCATACCAGGAAATGTAATTACACTTTCGTAATCTAATATCATTAATATATTAAGTTAATATTTGACTCGTATTCTAAATATTTATATATATATATATATATATATATATATTAGTTTTTTTTGCATTTTGGGGAGTACACTTCTTGAGAAAAATAATATTTAATGTAAAATAGTATTTTGCAATGAACTAAGGATTATCGAGTTGAGAGAAACTGACTGTAAAGGTTTAAATTCTCATTAAATTTTAATGAAACCTTCTTTGAATTCTGAGGAATATTTGTTACTGAAATAAGTAATAAATATAAAACACGAGGAAAATTAGCATATTTATGTCAAGTTGATATAATTTCATTTTTTCTACTAAAATCAATGGAAGTCCTATCTTAATATTAAGATATGTAACTGTTTTGGTGGAAGTGTATCATTATTAATTTGCCTAAATCATTATGTATAATTAATTAATAATCAAAAGCCGTATTTATCTTTGCAAATGTGAACTTTACTTTATCACTTTTATAACTTTTAAATTTTGCACAGCACTTATATACATAACATTAGATTCAATGAAAAAAAAATCACAATTTCACAAATTGAATTCAATTAAATGCTTGCTAAGTTCCATTAAATTCAAATTCTTAGGGTTTATTATTTCCTAATTTTTGGGCAATACTTATTCTTTTTGAAAGGAGTATAACCGGAGAAATTAACTTCATAGTGTTTGTGTGAATGTGTGCGTATAGAAAATAACCTTATTTCACAATAAGCAAAAATTTTGATTAATAAAATAGATTTTGTTGAAAAGAGTAACAGAATCCCAAAAAATACATTTTCAGAAAAATGAAAATATGGATATGTTTTTCTGTGACACATATATTTGTATATACTTTTTAAATTTAAATTTCTTTTCGTTATTTTTAAATTTTCATTTAAAATACAAAAATTGAATCAAAGAAGTGCCTGGTATTTGTTTTAATAGCAAAAAATGCGATGAATAAAGTATTTTAGTTTTGTTACCATACGAAATAAAAAAAAAATGTACGTTTTTCATTATCACAATTTAATGTGATGTGTAAAAAAAATATGCAAACCTAAAAGAGAGTTTGAAAATTTCTAATACCTTTGAACTCCTAAGCAAAAGCTACATAAATAATAATTGACTGTACAATTCTTTGTAAAATAAACATGGATTAGGAAACTGCTGACTATATAATATATATATATATATATATATATATATATATATATATATATATATATATATATATATATTGATGGAAATGTGAGTTGATGCTTCCTTTATAACGGAAAAGGTAGCTTTACAGAGATGTCACCAGTCTGCAAAATGAGGGTTACTTATAATGATTTCTTATAATGACCTCTTCAACTTGGCGACTTTGGTGAAAAATGAAAAGTACTCGAAGACACTGGAACCGAAGCGAAAAACCGAACGGGAAAAAAGTCCAGTTAAATTTTTCCTTTGTGACGTCATGCCTAGTCGGTAAGGTATAAATACGGCAAGAGTTACAGTCGAAGGAGTGAGTCTGATGAAATGGTCAGTGTACGGAATCAGTTAATCAGTAGAGTCTGATTTTTAGACCAATCGGGGAATCATGACCGAGTGAATTTGCTGGAGACTCGGTTTGAATTTGATGGAACCGCTACAAAGAGACTTTCTTTGGAGACTCTGTTGAGGCGTTAATCTAAGCTGTAGGTACTTGAAGTAAAGCGTGCCGAATGAATTTGTGCAAAAACAATGTGTATCTTCTGTGTATCTGCTGGGCCTGCCCTGGATGTGCACAATATTAATGGCTAGCTGTCCTTAGTGAAGAGTGATAAGCTCGTGAGCTGAATTTGCCGAAATATTTTTTGATTGTCCGCAAAAGTGTACTTTGTTCCTGTACGTGTGTTATTGAATTGTGTAAGTGCTGTGCATCTGTTATTGTCTAAATTGTGCTGCCTGTGTTTTGTCCTGAATATATACGAATAAATCGTTATTTGTTATTATCCTCCGAGTTGGTACTGATTTTAACTCCTTCGTACACTCCCGGAGAGGAAAAAGGATTTTTCCGTAACAATATATGAATATATATATTTATATATATATATAATATATATATATATATATATATATATATATATATATATATATATATATAATTAGGATTTGCAGTAAACTTGCAGACTCGGCCAATATATTATTTTATTTATATTAGTTAATCACAGAAATAACATAAGGTCCTATTAGCTTACTATCTATTTTCAATAACATAAATGAAGAAATTGATGAAATCTTCAGAGAGAAAGGTCTGAATTAGTTATTCATCATGTTGGAAATATAAAAGCACTGAAAATAATTTAGCTGTTCATAATGACACAAATACAAATTTCGTTCTCATTATAAAGTTGTTTCATATTTCCTGAAAGGAATGACTTTTAATTTAACTGTGGAAATGTTATTTAAATAACATATTTTTATTTTTTTTTCAATAGACTTGAAAGGAAATGTTTGGAAAATCATATATTTCTTCGTAATGCTGACTCAATTTTTTTTTATTTAATATTCCATGGTCATTAATATTTTAAGTTCTATTCTGTAAATTATATATATTTTTTATTTTAATTCAGTACAAATTGCTTAAATTTACTTTTTCTGATTTGTGATTCCAAATTATAGATTGTATTTTCTGAAATATTAAGAAAAATATGTGATAATTAATACATTCAAATCGATTGCTTATCTGATTAAAACTATTATAATTCGGAAAAACCAAATTCTAATTATCTAAAACATGAAAAGAGTTTTAAAATGACAATTATTAGATATATGATGAACAGAAATGGTTAAAAACAATAGTAAATAATCTTCTTAGAAGAAAAACAGGGTTTGAAATAGTTTTTTGCTATATAAAATTCTGAATAGATAATTGAATCTCAGGTAAATATGTATAAACGAATATAACCGTATAATATTATTAATTATAAGACCGTGTTGTCAAGATATGTAAATGCTATTAATGTTTTTTAACTCAAAATATTTACAAATTCATTTATTAATCATTGACTTAATAGGCGAAGGCTTCTTCCTACTGCTCGATATCTGAGATTATTACTTTATGAAATTCACCCAACTCCTAGCAAAGAAATACATTAGGATCTTTAAAATCTAAATTTTACTTGTAATCATATTGTATCATCACAAAATTATGAAGTAAATATCCACAAAAAAACTATCTATTGCAACTTAATATATCCCATTAGTCGAGATCAACAAGACAGAGACATTATCCCAAGGCTGGTGCTTCGTGTATCTTTCAATGTGTATTTTTTGATAGAAAATATAGATAAGAATCATTTAAATATCATTAGGAAGAAATGGAGTTCTAAGGAAAGATAAGAAAAATTTCATTCTATATCATGAGATCGATAAGAGTTCTTTTCTTTGTATCAAATTGGACCAAAAAAGTATTTTGATATGGAGACTAAGAGCTTCTGAAGAGTTAACAGTAACAAAAAAATATGAAGTGTTCATTTTGCTTTGTAAAGTACAGTAGTCAATATCCTTATTTCATTTTTTAGTCTGTAAATATACCGTTATATGTAATTATAATTCTCATTATATTGACTCTTAAGAATGATTATAATTTCAACTTTTTTTAAAAAGTGGTAATCGTTTAGTTTGCATAAAATGGTAATAGTGTAGTTTGCATTAAAGTAGATGTCTTTCTCAAATTTATGACTTAATAATATTATTTGAAACTTATGATTTTCTTGTGTAATTTCTTTTAAACTCAAGAACTTCTGCGGTGGTATGAAAAATGTGCATCAGATAAAAAAAAACAATTGCAAAAAAAATTTAATTTTGCATCTCTGTTATTAGACAGCATTTTTGAATTGCATAAAAAAAGGGACATAGATTAAGATTCAGTTAATAATGGAACCATGGTAAAGTATATTTTAATACCAAATAGTGCCACGAGGCAATGAAAAATTTTCAGTAGAAAAAATTAAATATATATATATATATATATATATATATATATATATATGTGTGTGTGTGTGTGTGTGTGTGTGTGAGAGAGAGAGAGAGAGAGAGAGAGAGAGAGTTGGTTTTTCCAGCTAATTATCAAAGAATTAATTTTATTTTCCAAAGTACTGTAAAACCAGTTCCTTAGAAATTCGATAGATGACACCACAAATCAGCGCCCTGTGATAGCTCATGCAGCACCACCTATTCCAGAAGAAAACTGAGCGACCTTTCGTTTCGCCCTCTTTCTTCCACCTTTCTGCTTCTCTTGTCCTTCACATTAACCGCATCGGAAGTAAACTCCGAATGCCAGACTGCGTTCCAGCGCCCTTCGCCGATATGAGTTAAATGAGGCAGCCATCTATTTTGCTCCAATGAACGGGTCAATTCGTCATCTCATGGTGTATATACTTTCACTCTTCATCATCATCTATTCTAATAAACGAAGTAAGACAAGTCTAGCCTCCTCACTGAATTCCTACAAAACCACCATGAAATCCGGTAATGGAATTACCTTCCTAGACCCTTCGCGTAAGAGCAAACTATCGTAGATTCGGGATGTACAATCTCACCCCACCGTCTATATATATATATATATATATATATATATATATATATCATGTGCTATGTGATTTCATATATCATATGCTTTGTTGATTTCAAAAGAAAGGAAAATGAAAATTGGACAAAACGTGGTTAATATAATGTTTTTTTCTCTTTAGAGGTACACTTTGTATTGACTTTGTAATCAAACTCATAAATATATTAATCAAAAGAACATATAATAACATTTTGAAAATGAAGGAGGAAGAACTTGTTTTAAAATAAACACACATCTAATAAGTCAAGGTATATTCTAAGTTTAACTGAAATTGCTTAAACGTTATTTTGGTAGCAAAGTTATCATTAATTTCATTAGATTTATTTTTGTTTAGTATAATTTCATTAACAAACTAAATTCTATCTTCAAAAGTTGAAACATATTGTTTTAAGTTAAAACTAAGTTAATGTGCACAAAATTTAATTTTACAATAAATTTGTTTTATTTATTGTTTATTTAAAGAATTAAATAAATTTATAAAATATGAAATATTGATAAAACAGTAGAATGTATTCACACTAGTGTAAATATAATGCATATCTTACAGTTTAGATTAATTACCGAATTACCAAATATTTACAGATGTACTTGAGCAAATTATGCTTCACACCATGCAGTATAGAAAGGTCATACAAATTATCCCCTAAAATAATTTTCAATGTAATTACGAAACTAACAGATACAATTCTGTTTTGAAATTGGAATATAATAATCTACCAATTACATTCAGAACAGAATTTAATCGGATTTTTGTATGATTCATTTGCATTATCAGTAAGCACTTAACTTCTGAATTTATATTTTATAAGCCATATGGCAAAAATTTATACTTGAGGAAATTATAAATACTCATTTCCTGATCTCCTATAATTTATTTCTGCTTTATTTCTTATGATTTCTCTACAAATACTTGGGAAAAATTAAACACTATCCAAAGCTACAAAACATTACATATATTTTTTCGAGAAACGTCTGACAATGCATTGGGTTTCTGTCAGATGAAGCGATATTAATGGATGGAGCCCAATGTCAACAAAGATAATGTTCAGGTTCATTACCTAAAAGACAAAAAGGATGTTTATGAATATGATTTGCAGAGATGAACTGATGTCGAATATGTTTTGTCGTTTTGTCTTTGTAATAATATACGTGATATATAGTGAAGTGGTATAACATATATTCGTTATTCATAAAAAAAAAAGCGTTCATGCTTTTATTTAATAGAAACATAATACATGTCGTATGATTTATTAACTGATTAAATATTTGAACAATTTTCTCAACAGTTTGATTTCTTCAAAATGTAAGTAAACCTGTCTTTCTTTTTCACTATGTAAATTATTCGTAACTAACGTTCTCTTCAGAACACACGTTATTGAAGCTTGGAGACAAGCATCAGACCTCTATGAATAATACATTTATGAGAATTCTTAAAATTTTTAACAGCATGGTTTTCTTTATAATTCTGATTAAGTAAAATTTTCACTTTCATACTGTATGCATATCGTAATACTGTTTGAAATTTGAAAAAAGTATGATTATTTTAAAATCTTAGAATGAGAAGGAATAATGTTCCAATTTTTATTTTGTGGTCTCTGAAAATAAAGGTAATTATCTTATCTAAAGGTAATTCATTCCTTTTTATTCATATATCTAAAATTTTAGATTAATAAATAATTAAAATATTTAAGAAATCCAAATTTATAAAATTTACTCGAAATGAAGAGTTTTAGATATTATAGAATAAAATTGAACACATTTTAAAATTATGGTAATTGCTTGATGTTTTGTATTCTTATGAAAGTAAGTTTTATGACTTAAATAAATCATTACAAAAGAATTTTCCAATAAAACATCGAAAGAAAATTTTAATAATTACCATTGTTGGTAAGAATTGCAATTTATATTTGTTTCTAAGTATGTTTAAATTGGCATAAAATTAAAGCATAGTTCAAACGTTTTCACAATTGATGAGAAAAATGTGTCATGTATATTAAATATCTCGTTCAGTATCTCAAACACGTTTTCATGAAAATATACTTATATGAATAATAAAATATATTTGAATGATAGTAACAGACGTCTCCCTCCCAACTTAATTTTTAAGCAAAATCATTATACTTTTCCTCAAACCTATTTATTATTCTTTCAAATTTGTCTACTTTTAACAATTATTTTAAAGTAAAGTCAACTGTTACAACTCAATATTTTACATAAATTTGTATTTTAAAATTGTTTTAGGCGTCTTATTTCTACAAATTATGTTACGTAATTCAGATAAAAGAGAAGGAAAGAAAAAATTTAATATATATGGAAAAAAGAAAGTTATTTCTTATTATGTATTATTCAAAAGTGAATATGAATGAAGAAAGCTATAAAAGTTATGCTATAATTTTCCTACCAATCCTCTTACAAATGCAAAGAAAACTATTTATGGGAAAACAACGGATTCTTACATAGTATTTCTCGAATAATCTAATTCATATACTTTTTAAGGGAAGAAAATTTAATTTACATTTTTTGAATTTGAATTGGTATATACAAATGTTTCCGATACACATGGCACAACATCCAGGAAATATATTTGAACTTAAATTTTTGATTAGTACTAGGAGTTTAATCGAGTTCTAGGAGTCTTTTGATATATAATAATTTACGACCAGTAATGTGTTGTAACTGCAGAATAGTTTTTTATATTATATTTCTTATAAATATATTTATTCTGCAGAATATATTTTACCTTAATTTATGTAAAAATATTCTCGATTTCTATATTGTTGCTCAGGAGAAGGGAATAAATAGTTTCATTCTACTTGAAAAGGGAAAGTTGTAGTATTTCTTAATCTTGCGAAATTAAATTGGCATTAAAAAAAAGTATATATATATATATATATATATATATACCACTGGGAAAAATAAAATGCTTTTATTAAGTGGCCCGTAATGTCTTTTATGTTTTAAACTATAGTATTTACCTAATTGTATTTTAAGTATATTCCCCATCAAAGTCTTTTGTTTGTTAGTTACCTTCTTTTTTCTTCAGAATTTATCTTAATTATTTATTAAGGTACAAAACAAAATATCCTCAGGGAACTAAATAGAAAATTTACGGAATTGTATTCAATATGCATTTCTTGTTTTTTTGTCTTCATATCGAATTTGAAATTCGAATGTACTTCTAATCAAAAATTCTTGGTTTAGTTCAAAATGCTATTGAATTCATTGGACAAGATTTTTTTTATTTTAGCTTAAAGAAAAGTTTTTGAACAATTTTAAGAGTTGTTCCTCAAAGATTATTTACTAGCTTGATAAAATATAGTTTCTGAGATTTAATTTATCTTATTTTCTTCCTTTTCGAGAGTAATTAAAATTGAAGTTACAATAAAGAATAAAAAAATATATATAATTGTTGAAATGTGTAACTTATTGATCTTCAATTTTATTTTTTAACTATATTTGTTGAATGACTCTGGAATAGTTGTTATGTCTTTGTTCTAATGTTGTGTTAAATCGTAAATATGATGGAGATGAAGAAATGTTTCTTTTTTGCAGATGAATTTTTTAAGGAGACATATAGAATAATTCACTATATATTCTTATTTAAAATTTTCAATCAATCATCTCTAAGATGCTGGACATATTTTAATGAAATTTGGTTTGTACAAAGGGTTGATATAATATAAGAAAAAAACATTGTACAGTTACAATACACACACAGGAACGTAGGTAACATTTATAGGAGTCATAAGGTATGAGACAGAAGTTGCAGTATAGAACAAAAGAAACAGTTCAATAGAGGGTCAGATATTTAGGTCACGCACCATAATTTTAGGCTGAAAAGGAGGGAGTTTATGAATTCCTATGATAATTGGTCCAACTCATTCAGCAACGACGTTTCCAGGTCTTGAATAGTTCTTGGAGAGGGGTGCGATCTCTGGTTATGGGGCGATCCGGTCGCCCATAGATCTATGCTCCAATCTCAATGGTCTCTGCCCCGTTTTACGTAGATTCTCTTGTTCGCAGAACAGAGTGGGACGCGAACAACGGGTCATCTTGCAAACAGTCCTCTCTCATGAAGTCTTATGAAAACGGTTACCCTTGGTACTCGGGTTCCCGTGGATGCATATAACTCATGTGAGACCCGAGAAGCCGTAGTATCCATGTTACGTCTCACTATAACTGACAAATGGAGATCCTCTCTGGCCGTCGTGTCTCTTGGACGACCTTACCCAGGCTTTCGCTCGACGGATCCGGTATCCTGAAACTGTTTTCATAAGATGGATCGGACGTTGGGCGTTAACTCAAATTCTCTGAAAATTTGGAATTGAGGCTGCTTCTAGCCTACCTCATTCAATAATCTAAGCGTTTGTAGTTACTCAGTTTTAATGTTTGAATTTTAATTTAAGCCATCGCGGCAAAACAATATCAAGAAATTCAGCGAAATGTGCAAGCGAACGAAATGCGGATTTTAGCACGCGCGCTTATAAATCCTGTTTTTCGAATAGTTTCACCCCTCACACGTATACGCTTGCGTATTCGACATACAAGAAATGCATTTTTTGTTTCGAAGCAACATTTTTAAATTTCGTTTAATTTTTTTCATAAATTTTTTTAATTAAGCAAATTTTCTTAATTTTGAAGTCTAGTGTATACATTTAACAGAATAGAAGAAAATATTTAGTAAAAAATTCCTTTAGAAGCAGTGAAAGAGAATATTATAATGGAAAGCAAACAAAGTCGAATTTACCAGTTTCAAATTGCACTTATTTAGAGTTTTAAGTTATAACTCTTTATTCCTCAATATCGTAAAAAATGCCTCAATAGACAGAAAGTTGAGAATATAACGATATAAACGTTATTTATTAACAATATTATTCAAATCTGGAAGTATTCTAATGAGTTTTAGAAATCGTTACTGAATTGCATAAAGGTTTTAAGAAAATTCCAGAAAAAAGTCCATTTAAGGCAGATTACTTTTTTTAGTCCCATCTCCCATCATTAAGTTTCTTAATTTCTTCATTTCATGCTCAAATATTTCATTTGACTTTCTTACGAAAGTATGTAAAATAGTAAAAGTAAATATGTTTGAGCTCTTTAAATAGTAGATAAAATAATACATTTGAATAGTAAATTATAATTACAGAATTTTGAAATGACTCGTACTGGAAATATTTTTATTGCTTAAAAAGGGAAATAAAAATATTTCTACTGCTTAGTGAAGAAAGATTTATATACGTAACTTTCTAATCAACTTAGTATGTATTACTTAAACAAGATTTGGGGAAAAAAAAGAAAATGTCGTAAATATCTTTAGATTAAACATAAACGAATTTAAAAAAAAATGCTTAAAATCTTTTGTTTTTAATTGCACATTCCTTCCCCATCTCCCAAAAAACTTTATCAAGAAACAAACTAACTTTTTATTGCAAATAATCATTGGGATATCAATTTTCAATATATATGAACTCGACTTATTAAGAAACACGACCAATTTCTCTGCTGAGAAAATGAAATCTTATAGAACTTAAACAATGGAAATTCTCAAGGTTTTAGAGGGATTCATGGACTAAAATACTTTCTAAAGATATTTTCTAGGCAACAGGCTTATTGACAAATTTATTTTCAATTTACAACAATAACTTCTATGAATTTGTAATTCCTTTTTGTAACACACCTCTTAAAATACATTTGGTTTCACATACTAATTTATCAAGTAAGAAAACCTCTATCGATGTGTGTAAAACTCATAATTAATAAATATTGAATTATAAATCCATGATTTAAAAATAATATAGTGTTTGGAAAAGAAACCAATCACATTTTTCTCAAGAAAAATTATTCTGACTTTTGAGCAGATGAAGGATTTAACTCAATAATAAAATTAATATAAAATAGTTGTTAGTTAATGATAGCTATCTAATCATACATTAAAAGTTTAATTTTAGATTGAATTACGAGCACTTTTGAGAATAATACATACATACTTATTCAAAAAAAAGGAAACAATTTTCTGCTAGTTTTAATTTATTTTATTTTTTTTTGTTTCTTAATAATTGACTATCTTACTCTGTTCCCAGTAATTAGACATAAAAAGATGTTTCAAATATTTGATCAAAATTATTGGAAGTTTTCAAACTGTTCTTTATCAATAGGGTGAAAATTCTACTTATACCAAAATTCATTTTAAATAATCTAAGATGGTTTAATGATTTAAATGAACTTATAGATTCTTAATTTTTCGTGTCTCTGACTTTCACTAAAATATCTTTTAACTATTATTATTTGCACAAAGCAGTTTAGTATGAGTACTCCATTTGAATCAATGGTTTCTTTACTCTTACTTCAAGAATTTTAATCCTTATTGAATGGGAAATCCCTCAATATTTATATTCAGTTTTATCTTACATTTCTGGAAATAATGTCTAATTTTTTTATATTTTATTTGACTAATGAAACTTTTCTTTTTTTTATTTCATTGAACAATAATAATAATAATAATAACAAATAATTTCAATTCATTAAGAACTGTTTTTTGAATACTTTATACTATTCTTAAAATTCATTGAAATATTTCTTATACAAACATAGGAAGAAAATGGTAAAACATTTATTAAATTCTTATGTCATAATTTGTCATAAAATTATTTAACAATATGTGAGGGATATAATGCTCAGACCTATCCTTATCTTACAACTACCTCTCACTTGTAAAAAAAAGATATTTTAATTTCAATATTTCATTTTTTAGTTCTGTAGATTATACTATTATCATTATAAATATTTTCTTATCTAAGTTGTTAAATTAATCTAAATAAATGCTATGACCATAAGAAGACCATTACAAAACTATAATATACATAAATCACACATTCATAGTTATTGGATAATAATGAAAGAATGAAATAAATGTTAGAAATATTACATAATTTCCATTATTCTCATGCATGATTCATTTAAATTAAGTGTAAGAAAAAAGGAATTAATTTTAAGTAAAATATGTAAAAAAATTTCTCTGACAAATAAAAAAAATTCATTGATTTGATTGCGCACCATTCTAGTACTATTAGATTTTACAGTGTTATTCTCTCTATATATTCCTGAAATATTATTGTAGCATTAAATATAATTGGTTTTAAAACGTGAGCATTAAATCACATAATTCCTCACCGTTTTGTATTTTTGTGTTGTAGATTTGTATGTTTTAAGCCACTACATAACTTATGATGTGCTCTAAGAATCATTTACACATACAACTCTAAAACGAAACATATAAGTAAGAAGAAAAAACTAGATTTATTTTACATGAAATTATAAAAAGAAACTTGCCAGTGTATTAAAAACACACCAAGAAAATGATAAATCATTGTAAATTCCATAAATATTTAATTATTGTATTCAGATAGTACTTTCAAACCATCTTTGAATGCAAAATCAGACAGAAAATAGTACATTTCTTTATCTAACAAGAAACGTGGAAAGTAAGAAAAAAATTTGTCTCAGCTAACATTCGTTATTAAGATTTTCACAACAAAGTACAGACATATGTCACTTTTACCTCACATCAATCCCTCAATAGACAAATTTCAAATTCAATTTAAAGGTAATTTATTGCATTTTTTTTTTGTTGCTCTTTACGAAAGTCTTAATACATTTTAATTTATTCAAAAGTTCCTCTTAATTTATTTTTCATTTTATTTGACTTTTCCCACAACCAATTTATAATATTAATTAAACCTCATTCACAAAGGAAGAAACACAACAAAATATTTCTTAAAAGTTAATATTTCAATAAGAAAACATATCACGTTAGCAAATAAAAAGGAATGATATTAAAAGAATTACCATAACATGAAACATCTTAAATTTACAGGGCTAGTTTTCTGTTGTATGCGTTGATAGAAACACTCCAATTAATTTGATTTATATCTTATTGAAATAAACGTAGCATAATTGTTAATACATTATCAAGAGAATTTTTACACATTAATTCATTGATATTTAATTCGTCTATTACTATTTTTTTCTTATTGAATTGTCTAGCGGAAAAAAATTAGTTAAATTCTTTTAGGGTAGAGATACCAATACCTTTTAATAAATGCGGGTGATATTTTCATGTTTAAAAGTATCTCGTCTCGGTATTTAGTTTTATAAATCGTAATGACTTTGAAAAAAAGATGAATAGCTATCTAAAAAAAGAAACTGATTTGTCTTAAATAAAATTTTAAATAAAAAGCATAAAATATGTTATATATTTTATTTATTTATGCAAATTCATTCATGTATCTTACCTCTATGAAATTTTCAAATTTATTTCAATTCAATATTTGTATTATTCATGAGCTTAATTGGAAAAATAAAGATTTGTATTATCTGCAAGGCACATACACTGAGAAGATTTTGAAAATTGAGCATCATCAGCATTCGATATAAATAAAGGATCGTTACCTAATATTGATAGGAATATAAAATATTTCTAAACATTTTAATTTAATAATACAACTAACTTTCGTAAAAGAGTTTAATAATAGTACAAAATACTGGGTTAATGAAATTTTAAATAAATAATAACCATTCTCTTTTAATTAAAGTATAGCCAATTATATAAAGGACAAGGATTATTCACTTATGTAACAATAAGGATGTTGATGATCTTTGAATGCCAATTAAACTGATATCTATCAATGAATTGTATGGAAGTTATATGAAATTGCATTAAATATACAAGTACTAAACTTCTTATTTAATATTTCAGGATAAAATATTATTCCTTGCAGGAAAAATAATTATTATCATCAAAACGATACTTTAATATAAAATTAACTTTTTCATACTGAAACTTTCCTATTTCTTTATAATAGGTGATTTGTTCAATATTTAACACAACATTTTAAAGAATTGAAGTAAATCTTTTAATGAATTGATGTATATCTGTAAATTGTAGATGTCTTTAATAATGACAAAAAAAATTTAATTTTTGTTGATTTACGTATTTCCTTTTTAACTGTATAAAAAAATTAAAAAGTTATAATACATTTGATTTTGTAAGCACTATTTTAAATCAAAATCATTTCCATGACAATCATTCCTCAACAATAAAACCTCTTTAGCTTCATATTAAACAACTTACTTACTCAGCATTTTTAAAATGATTCGAAAAATTATTTATAAATCAACCATAAATCAAGCATAGCACCTTTTCTTCTAAGGAAAAAAAATATTTTAAAACTTTTTTTACATAAGTAATAGAATGAAAAAGATACAAAACACGTCAATATTCAAATTTCAAACCAAAATGGTGACTAAGTATAAAAGGACTCATCGTAGTTTTCTGTCAAAAGGATGAATACTTCGATATTTCACAGTCATTTTCCTATTTCGACAAAATTCTTCAAAATATTTCACCTCCTTTGATGGAAAAATAAAATAAAATTCGGTATTGAAATTCTTTTGCTTGGCATCTTTTATAACCTGATGTGAAAGATGCGATACGTTTATTTTTTCGAAAAGGGTGTAATTTTATACAAATGATCCGTAGTTGTTCTTTTTTTGGGGTGATTTATTCTGAAATGTAGCAATAAGCAAAAATTCATCTTAGTATTTTTTTCACCAGACATTTTAAATTACATATTACATTATTTTATTTTTTCATTTATCGTAAATAACAAAAACTCAATTTTTCACATGGTATTATATTCACAAGGATGAAATAATATATTATTTCACAAGGATGAAATAATATAAAAAGTAAAATACTTTTTATATTATTTCATCCTTGCATATATTATGAATAATAATAATGTGCAATATGTTATACATGTAAAGTACCTACAAAAGTATTTATTTCAAGGAGAAAATTTGTTTCAGAAATTTTCTTAATACATACAAAATATTAAATATCATAAATGTTAATTTACTAAAGAGTTTATAAATTTACTACTTCTTTAAATAATCCAATTTATATTATATAGTTTTTTTAAAACAAAACTTCAGCACTCAAGAAGAAAGAGAAATAGCTTCTAGGCAACACAAAATACAATTTATTATATTGTTATATTTAAGGAAAGGTATGCATTTATGTTTTTATTATATAATTATATATTAAAAGTATGCAATATTATTTAAAATATTAAAATTTGTTTTAATTCATTTATTGCTATTACTTTCGATATGAATTTATTTTATGTGATTATTATTATTTATGATCATGATTTATTTATTTTATATTCAACTCATTGCTAGTAATATATTTTTTTATTATAATAAATTTATATGTGAATAAAAATAAAAAAAAATAAGAATAATATTAAGTATTTATAAATTTTCTTTAAATTTTACCGTTTATTTTTTATTCTGAGCTTTTTGAAGTATTAAAACTAATGGTATTTTCTACTCAAAAATACTAATGTGGAGTTATTTGTAATTTTGTTTCCTTTTCTTAAATTTATTTACACTATCTTGGAGAAAATACAATTAAAATAAACGTTTGAACACTGAAGTATAAGTAAATATTCAGTTAAGTTATGCATCAGAATATAATTGTAATGTACAGAATTAATCTTAAATTAATAGCGTAATTGTGAAGGTTATAGTATTTTGAATATGAAGAGAAATTGGAACTATGTTTTAATATTAAAACATACGCATATATTTTCCCACAAAACCACAAATTTAAGAACATATTAAAAATAAAAAAATATGGATTTCAATACCAACTAAAATGCAATTTTCGCCAATATTTATATAAAAATAGCCAAAATCTTTAAAACTGACAAGGAATATATAACTATTGGATATCTAAAATAAAATACCATAATACAAAAGAATATACACTATTTGTATAATGATTATTGGGTCCAAAAATATAAGAAAAATAATTTATTACATATATTACATTAGCGTAAAGTGTTCATATATTACATTATTATTATTAATTATTGCATATATTACATTAGCGTAAAGTATTCTAATAATTTCCTCAATATGACCATCTGGTATCAATAAATTGATTCGAGCGTTTTTTCTGCTCTTCATGTGTACCCATGAAGTTGATAACCATTAGGATGCTCATGCTAGCCGTAAGAGACGCTTGAACCGCATCGACTGTCCCGAAACGAAGCCTTTTAAGACTTCTTCATTGCAAAGGAACAAATGTGTTGTTTGTGGCCAGTACCTTCGTCACAATTAACGATGTGTCACTGAGGACATTTTCATAACGTAACATCCAAAGATTGGAAATTTCTAATCCAATGTGATTGAACCAAAATTCACAAAACTCCGGAGACTTCTTCTACAACAACGTTAGAAGTTAAAACATCTTACTTAACCAACCAGAAAAGATGTGTTTTCAGCCTGATTGGTAGGAGCGCATTCTTGAGACCCACTGGACCAGGGTTCGAAACAACGCTGGCGCATCAAGATCATTAACTCTTTCCTACTCTCGGGGTTGTAAAACCACTGGCCGCCGAAAACTAATCAGAGCAAGCTCTGATAATGAATGTTCAAGGACACATCATTAAATGATTGTACCGAAAGCTCATTCGCTTTAGCCAAACTTTTTAAGTCCAAGTTGACAGCGAGTCCCAGTTAAAATTTTGATTTTCTTATGTAGAACATCAAAACAGAAACACTCATAAAAATGAATCATGTGGAAATTATGATTGCAAGCATTTCGGATCATATTTAATGTCTCTGCAGCGGATTTCTTCATCTTAACGCAATATCTGAAGCTTGATGATTCGCTGCATTTTCAATCTCAACGCAAACACTAAGCACTCTATCACTTAAATCTAATCCAACACTCTTTGACGATTCAAAGATGACTGAAATGGTTCTCTTAGAATACTTCATATTCCTTTCCATCAATTCTATCCATACAAAATGCTTTTCTCCCCTCCCAATAGACAGAAAAAATTGATCCTGATACTTATTAAACAAATCCAGTTTTCATAAGTACAAATAATACATATTTAGATATTCAAGTGGAGAAAAATGATACATTAATAAATTGTTTTCATATAAAATGAAATTTTCTTGTAATGGTCTGCAGATAGTTTTTAATGATATGAAAATAAAATCCTAGGTGAAATTTATTTGAATCATTTGAATCTATATAGATCGTATTAATTCATTATAAAAATGAAAGACGAGATTAAAAAAATAATTGGTTCTCAACACAGAAATTAGAAAAAAACGCAGCAATAAATTTAAATATTCATAATCGTTTCTGATATTTATTCGGATTTTACTGAAATGAATCGCTTATCACCTTTAGGATTGAACTCTGAGTATTGTTTCTGAAGGAAATAATAAGAATTCATAGAAATCTTAATTTTTTCAAATACAAATAAGATAAAGAAAGTAAAATTAAAAAAACTTTTATTATTATACGTTACTTGATATTTTTTTCTTATTTAAATTTTGAATCTTCATTTATATTCATTTATAACTCATTATAATATTCTTCCATATATTGGATTATAGATATACTTAATTTTTAATAAAAATGGAATTTATAATTCTTGTCATAAAATAATATTTGAGAATCTCTCGATCTCTAATAGTCTTTCTGCAAACCTTTACCTCATTCTCTGTTTATTAAAGTTAAGGATGAATTTTTTTTATTGACCCCTTAATTTTATGTTCATGACAGTACAGTTAAGCATGTAAGAATGATGTAACTATCAAGAATTGAGGCTTTGCTCTGGAGCAAAAAAAAAAGAGACATTAAATCTGATCAAATATTATTTTACTAAATCTTGAATCCTGATTTCTTTTACGACGATAAGATAAATAAACATGGTGTAACATAGGCGATAGATAATCCCCGTCAGATATTTTTGCATTTAACTCCCGTATTTGTTTCCCAACTTTACATTCAAAGTCCTAATAAAAAGTTTACTCCAAAGCCATGAATGAGCCAAATCTGCAGTCATCGGCTTTGGTCAACTACATTCATGAACACCTGACTCTGCTACACAGGTGTGTGGCAGGGTTGATTCCTTTCTGTGAGGTTTTGTGATCCATGACATATGGGATTTTAGGGTCTAGCCGTTTGACGTCCAGCATCGGCATGCACGTGGATTAGACATGATATTGGACGATAAGAGCGAATGGTGTTAGGGGACAGAAAAGGAGGTTGTCTGCGATTGGATTGGCCAATCAAAAGTTAAAATAATTCGAAAAGGGGGGAAGCGTAAGATAGCTCTACCCTAGGATTTAAAAGGGACAGAAAAAAAGGGAAAAAGGAGAGGGGATCCTGACGGAGAGCGAAAGAGGCGATAAGCAAGAAGAGAGCGAGGGAGAATGCGATTTAAGAATCCAGCTCTTGCAATTTCGCTACTAAAATCGAGGTGGATATATTCCAATTTGTGGTATTTTTAAGCAATTATTATTTGTGACTTTGTGCGAAGAGAAACAAGGCAAAAACACCATCTAACCAGAATATAACTCATACAATTGTACAATAAATAAGTATTTTTACCCAAGTTGTGGGATCCCTTCACGCTACCGATCCATTTAACATATTATAGGGTCAAGACTTTACAATGGTTATAACTCGCATACCTTATGCAGAAGGGAAAAATATTCGAATTTCAACAGACTAAATACGTAAAAAGTGACTGACATGGACTTCATGAATAAAGTTTGCATTTACGAAGTTAAATTAAACGGTCGTAACAGAGAGCTCTCCATTATCTCACAACACAGTGTAGGAGCTCTAAATTTTCAATTCTTTGGTTTTTCTGTTCTCTTGATGCAACACTGAAAAAGCTCCAAAGGAGTGAAGCAAGTATCAGAAGAAATAATTGTCAGACTCGTATTTATTAGAAATGAAGTGTATAATCCTATTCATCTAATCGCGCGTGCTACAATTTGTATAGGAAGGCTCTAGCATTTCCCCAAATCCTGTAAATGGTGCCAGAATGGACAGGAATACTTAACTTAGCCTCGCGTTTGTGAGAAAATTAAAATTAAAGAGTGGTGGCATCATTATTGGATTATTATGATTCATTTCTAATCTGTAGTGTACAGAAAAGAAGAAAAACGTGATAAAGATTTTTATAAAAATATTTTTTTAAAAAAATATGTCAGTTGATGTAAGAAAACTACAAGATATATGTGTTTAATTTTTTACTGATATTACGGACAAGAAATAAAGATGTAATTAAATATGTAATAATTAAGTTAACTCTTTTAAATAAAGTTATTACATAAAATACTTTTTACAACGACTTAATAATTCTTAACAATACTGTTACATGTTTAAATAAAAATGTATCGATATACAGGTGCCAAATATGTTTTTACCCCATCATTTTAATAGAATAGCATTATATATCAATTTATCTTTTCAAATTTGCTTCCGTTTTTCATTATTTTAGCACAGTATTGAGGATATGTACGAATTTCAAAGAATTCAATTTTCAAAAAAAAAATAAATTCAGAAGCAAAATTATGTATATTTTGTACGTTTGACAGAAAATTTATGTACAGACAAGAACATTTTTCATAATTATTATATTTTAAAACTTGCCTTTTCTTACAACCCTAAATTTTTGAAAGAAAGTATTTAAAAATATTTTTTATAAACAATAGTGTTTCTTGTTTATTATAAAGAATAATTGATATGAAGAATAATTAAATTCAGAGTTTAATACATATTTTTAATAATTTCCCAGTGGATATAGTGACCTAAAATGAGTAATCAGTGCTGCATTATCCATTCAAAAATTCTTTTGTTTCCCCTACATATGTATAAAGCACTAGACCATTTAAAGAACATATTGCCTATTCTACAAAATCTATACCTATCTTCCTATATGCATAGCAACTTGTATAGTATATTGATTAATACCAATGTCTATGGAAATGATGTGTCGTTCAAAATAAGAATACGCTTTTATTGATTTTAATACATATATTTGATTTAATCCTTCAGAAATGGATATCCATATAATTACATTTGCACTTTTTTTAAAGTTATCCCAAGACAGTGTTGACTGCTAAACAATGCTGAAAAGCCGGAAATCTTAAAGTTGTATTATAAAAATCTGAGTCAAATACATAATTAAGCGAGCCTTTGATATAACTATGTTCCTGCATGAAGGTATTTCACGCTTTCCTTATCTCATTAACACCCTAAATGTTTTAATCCCAACTCGCTAAAATCTTTTTAAAAGGGTTGTACAGCTTAAATTATTTTTGGTGAAAACTACAATTCTTATGTTCATTTCCTGGTTAGAAATTGTAATTATGTAAATGCTAAGGAATTAAGCATTTTTAATTTTTAAGTATAACAACATAAGCTGTTATATTATTCAGTATTACACACATAATAAAATAACTGATATTTCTAATTGAACAAATTATTTTCCATTTTATTTTGTTATAGATTATATGATATAAAATGAGAACTACCCGTCTGAAGAAAATGAAAATGTCATCCATAATTCAAGCATATCAAAGTATTTCTTACTAAACCTAGATACAGCACATTAAATTACTTTATTTCTATTGTTTATCTTTATTGCTTTCCTTATAGTTTCTTAATCTCCAAATTTTGTCTCTACTGTCTTCTTTTTCTTGATTACTGCTTCATAAATTTTAGTTTCTTATTAGTTTCTCTAAAGTAATAATAACAAATTTCTAATTTACTAGATTTAAACTTGCATATTTATATATGTTAGATTGTTTCTGCTATAGATAGGCAATTTATTATGTACTTATTATGAGCTTAATCAGTTTTTATATATATATATATATATATAATGACAAAAACAAGTCACAAATATAAAGGAATAATTAAATGACTTAATTAATAATAATATCTGCAAAGAAATATTTTTATTTAAAAAAGAAATCAGTTAATTACTTTTTTTACAGTTTAAAAGGAAAAAAAAATAGAAAGGAAACATATAAATTATTTTTCAATACCTGAAATCATAAAAAATATTAAACAGTAAAGCATTACAAAACAATATAGTAAGAGACAAATATACCAAAACATTTACTAAGCCTAGAAGTGATGACCAAGCTTTAAAAGGAAAGTTTAAAAGACAGTTTAAAAGGAAAAAAAAAACTAGAGAGGAAACATAAATTATTTTTCAATATCTGAAATCATAAAAGATATTAAACATTAAAGCATTACAAAACAATATAGAATGAGACAAATATACCAAAACATATACTAAGCCTAGAAGTGATGACCAAGCTATACTCATAAAAATGTGGAAAACAACATTTGAGAATTCAATGATATTTAGGAAGAAAAAGAAAGAAAAAAGGAAATATAATAGTTTAAAATTCTGAATTTCGCTTGAGACAGATTTCATCCCGGTTAAAAAATGTTTTACATGTACCAAACTTTCTCGAACAGAAAAATATGTTATAATCCTATCCTTATCGTAAATTCAAAATACCAAGATGTGAAAAGAAGAAAGTAATAGAAATACACATGTAGCCTTAGAGAAATGAACAATATATATCACATGAAAAGTAAAAAAAGAACGATCTACACACTAATTCCTTAGTTTACAAAAAAAACATATTTATATTAATTATTAATGTAATAGAACAAAAAATATACAGATTTATATAAGACATCATACACAGGAGGAAAAGTAATGCAAAACTTTCTACCAAATGGATAGATTACTTACATCAGAGGTATACAACATTATCCTCAATCAGGGAGAACTAGTAGTAATAGAAGAAAAATAATAAGAAATAAATTTAAAAGTAAAAAGTTAAAAACAAAATGGGGTATTTCTTAAGAATTATAAACAAATATTTAAGAAATGAAGAAAAACTAAATTTTATAATTTTTTCATGTTAGTGTAATTCTTCTGTTTATAATTATTTTTTTTTCTTATTCATAAATTCGTTGTTTTGAACCGTTTTTTTTTCGTCGTATTTTGAGGAAAATGATAATACTTCACTTTATTTTTTATGTAATTTCTCTTATTTTGTAAATATGAAAAAAGATTATTAATGTTTGTTCCTTATTTTTTGTTTATTATTGCTTTTATATTATATATAAGTTTTCAAACACCTTATGGCAACAGTGAACATTGTTCTTAAGTTTATAGTAAATTGCTTTGTTGGAAAAAAAATTGTAGTTATGTTAAAGTTGCGGTGTTTCCTTTAGTCATATGCTGTGTTCTCTTAAACTTGTGCAGAAAGACACAACTTGCTAATTGTTAGAGGTAAATCATAATTATTTAAATTGTATTAATTTCCTAAATATTATATGTATATATATTTTAACCATGTTTGTTTGAGTGTGTGAATGTGAATAAATAAGAAAATGTCAACTAAGGACTACTTATAAGATAAAAACCACATTGACTGTTTACATTATACTTTAAATTACTTTCGATGAAATTCCAAGATTAGTGTGCTTATAAACATTTTTAATCACTAAAGTTATGTAAATTTATTGCATTTTAATCACAAGACTAAAATTATGAAAAATATGATTCCCAATTATGTTTTTAAATATGCTCAAGCTTAATGATCTGGTCCATAATAGTATTTTCGAAATGTTAACAAAAAATATATCTGTTCCACCATATTTATTACTAAAATTTCACTTCTTTTTTTTTTTTCAAAAGGTTTATCACTATTCTTCTCCGTTTATATATTTCTGAGGGTATTACTGACTTCCTGGTTTATCAAGCGTTAATGTAGCTTGATAGAGGGTTTTAAAATCATTTGACTTTATCTAAAAATTTAAGCTATTAAAACATATGTTTAATTTCTTTACGCACATTTATAGTCGATATAAATATTCAACAAAGTATTAGATGGATCTATTTTAGCAACTATAAATTTTTAATTCAAACATTGAAATTAATTTAATTATTATATATGAACTACCATATGTTTGAAAAAAATTAATACTGTTAGTAAATAATGTTTGAAATCATGTCTTCAGTTTTTTTTTTCCTCTAAGAATGTTCGGGTTATGAAAATACTTATTTTAACTATCATAAAATAATAGTATTTGAAAATAAATATTGTTTATTTTAATACGAAGCCCTTTATAATAGAAAAACCACGGTTTTTTGTAATTAATAAAATTTTTTTGATTTATTCTTCTAATGTTTTATTAAGACAAACAATGTTATGCTTGCTATACATCAATTGCGATCATAGAATGACTTTAAAGAAGTTTCAACAATGATGTTTTCCATCATTTAAAAGTGTGTGTGTTTGTGGAATTGCTATAAAGTATTTCAATAATTTCTCTGAAAAAAAAATACATTAAATGTAATTTATTTAACACATACTAAAACATTGTTTTTGAAAATATAATCGTTTTTATGTTAATCGTAAAAAGAACATTATGTCAGAAATTATTTTTTTTTAAATATTTGTGCATCCTTGTATTTGTTTGCTCTAAATTTAAAGGACTTCGAAAAGGTCCAAAAAATTTCAAGTGCTTCGAATGTGTAAGACGTAAAAGGTAGATTTCTTAGGAGGAGGATATTTTACTCTTATATCACCTCTTAAATGAAAGCACGAACGTTTATTTCACATGGAATGATTTAACTACAAAATTAAATTTTTTTCTCAATAATATTGTTCTGTAAAATTTTTTGATGAAGATTTTCAAATATTTTGCTCGTTTAAATGCCAAGTCGTTTGCAATAAATAAATTCTGGTTTATCATATTTTATATTCAGGTATTTATAATCCGAATGAAATTGTCCCATGGTAAATTACACAAAGAACAGATTTAGGACCTTAAATTGGTAACGTTTTCTTTAAATAATTATTACAGTATTCAAGCACGGCTTAGAATTAAAGTAAACGTTAATATGACAATGGAAGGAAAATTTCATAAATTGACTGATTCTCTCACTCACGAAGAAACTCACTCACTCACACATTCACTTTCTCTCGCACACACTCACTCATTCACGCATCCATAAACTCATATGCACAATTGCTCACTGTAGCACTCACTCATCCAGTGATACACTTGATCAGGAATTCATTCAACTACTCTCTCATGCAAATACTCACTCTCATTTCCTCACCCGATCAACGAAGTGTTCATTCACTCAATCAGGCTCTCGCTCACTCAATCATAGAAAAATATTCAGAAAATACTTTATTTTGAAACTTGATTGGGTGATCATTTTTAACTGAGTGAAATAATATTCCCTTGAGTATCTAGTACTTTACTCTTCGTACGTTATTTTTGTGTTTTTTAAAAGTCTTTCCAAGCTCTTGAAACCATACTTTTGTCTATTCCAAACTCTTGTAAAAAACTCGTTATAATACATTTCTCTTTAAATTTGCCCATTATTCTACCACACTTATAGCAAACTTATAGTTTCTTGTAGTCATTATGAACATACGATTTCACTTTCCTTCATAAGGAATGTATGAAAGTGAGTCATTTAATCCTTCTGTTTAAGTTGTGACATTGGGCTATTCGCGGTTTTCTCTTCACTAACCTTAGGGACTTTTAATTAAGATTGATTGATTTTGCTAAGCATCCTTTGCTCAACCAAAAATGAAACGTGATTATGTAAAGTGAAAGCAGGTAAAAATGAAGTGAAGCAGGAGAGTTAGGAAATATATAAACTCAGACTGAGAGTCACGATAGAGAGGTTGAGATTGAGTGATTCTAGTGTCCAGCAATTGTTTCAGAGTCGGAGTTGAAGTCGGAGCCGGAAATTGTTACACGTTATAGGCTCGTTAATGTAAGCTAGAAGTCAAGATAAAATTAGTGGTCAGAGTCATTTAGTTTATTACTGTTACATCGAATTAAGGTCCTGTCAGGGAGAGCATTTATAATTGTCTTTATATTAACTGTCAAATAATAAATACAGTGTTTTTTGTTCTAACTTCTCTTTGATCGACTTATTGACTTTAAGTGTTTAAACATTGAGTTTAGCTATGGCACAAGAGGCAAACAGGAATGAACTCCCGTCATAAAGTTGTTTCAGCACTGAGCACGTATCTCACACGTTTCCTTGCAATTACGTCCCCTCTGATGTCATAGCTCTGATATTATAAAAAACATCACTTTTCTATTGAGTCTCCATTTCACTCTACTTATCTCAGAATACCATCTTAAAAAGTTTATAAATGTTTATTGAAATATACATTTGTTGCTTATGTTTTGCTCGCTAGTATGTATACCACATGTAAAGCACCCAATAAATATACGCAAGGGGAGTTCAGAGGAAAAGGCACGAAACAACACGGTAGGTATAAATGAAAACTTTATCAAAGTTTACACCATTGGCCAGAGCCCAACGATCCCGAAGAGATAACGAGCCGAAGCACTTCTTGTTGTCAGAATTGCTGTGGCCGTGACAAAACGCAATCTTTCACAGCCTCCTTGAGTTCATCGACTGAGTTGAAGCGCTTCCTTTTCTGTTTCTCTTTTTTTCAGGGGACCAAACACATATAAATCACACCTTTCCGGGTTGTAAGGCAGATGGTCAAGCTCCTTCAACTTGAACTTGGCCAGTTCTGCGTGTTTTACCCTGGAGACATGTAGACACGCGTTATGATGAAGCAGAACCACACCTTCCTTGATCACTCCCTGTCTTTTATTCTTGATGGACCTGCGTAGGCTTCGGAGTGTCTCACATAGCGGAGTTAATGCTTCTTCTACGCTCTAAGAATTCAAAAAGTAACGGACCTTGGACTTCGAAAAAGACGGTGAGTAACACCTTACATGCAAACGTCACGGCTTTGGACTTTTTAGGGTGATTGACGATGTGTGCTTCCACTCCATGCTATCCCACTTTATCTCTGGCTCCTAGTGATGGCATCAGCTCTCATCACTTGTGACGATCCACTCTAGGAAAGCGGGGATTTTATAATTCCGAAACAGATGTTGAAGTTCCTATACCATAATCGTAGTTCTTTTTCCTGGTCGGTGAGGTACTTCGGAACCCTCTGCGCACACACTTTCCGATAACCAACCTGTCCAACGATAACATCCACCTTCATCGACAGTATTTGCAATGCGATATGCCGATCACTTCTCATTCGATCGTCCACCTTGTTGATGAAATCGCGCGTGATGACTGTGTTCGGCTGGCATGGTCTAGGGTCATCATCCGGCGAAGAATAGTGACTGGTTTAAAATATTACCGCTGACACAAATAGGATAACACCTCACTGCATCTGAATCGTCGAATTTCGCAATTTGAACGACATCATGTTTTCACACGCATTGTCGCATCAATTATATTGCATATATATATATATATATATATATATATATATATATATATATATATA
>BMAW01075715.1:80207-121908 GCA_019974015.1 Nephila pilipes
ATTATGAAATGACTATATACATAATTTATGAACAGTAAATAACAAGATAGCTACTTTTAAAAAAATAAGTAAATACGTAAACAAATGTTACACTTTAAGAAATGTTTCAAATTTAAAAGTTTCAATCTGTAAAACTAAATTTCACTACTTTCCATCTGGAAAGATCAACAACTTGGTAATTTACAATTAAAAAAAATTAAACTTTCAATTAATTCCTTTGCTTTTAGCGGAGCAAGAGCCAAAGCTGCTCTACCGTATTGGAATTCAAGCAGTAAAATCGAAGACATGCTCTCCCAAAAATATCCTCTCGTTTAATGGAAATGATAAATAGTGATATAACCTTATATTTGCTGTCTTTGTTGGGTCCGACCTTGCTTTAGAGAGATGATACTTCTCCTATGAGGCTCTCTGACTGCTATGTAGCTTTTGCATTCCATCTATCTTCAAGGAAGGCTCGCTCCTCCGCCGAGATGGTGGTTGGCATTCCACCATGTCTATTCATTCTGCTACGGAGGTTGTAAGGGCTCCTCGCTCGTTGTGTTTGTCTTGTGGTGAGGTTCTCTTTGACTTGACTGATGAAGGTGGCACTTGTTGACTGATCCTCCAGGGTAGTTGTATCCTCCCGCCCTCTGTTCAACGAAACTGGAGACCGACTAGAAGGCCTTGTATTATGTAGGGATGACGTTGCTGCTTTTTCCGCCTTGTGCCTAACCTTCGAGGAATACTCTTTTTCCGAGGTGGAATTCAACAGTGAGATAACAATCGTTTTGTTGACATTTCCTTATATCTGTTATCTTGCCGGTTGGGATCTACTGATTTCCTTAAGAAACGGCTTTTTCGAGGCCTACCACTATTAATCTCAACTGAGGTCATCCGCTTCGTTTGTGGTACTCGGCGGTCTAGCATCGATTTACACTTGGGTCTGACTGACTGTGGCTCGGGGCTCTCCAAGTAACCATCCTGCCTGGTATCTCCCGATGCTATTTCACGATCTTCCCTATAGACACCTCGTCCTGTCTCACTTTTTGGAAAATCCTTAATATATAATTGGATACATGACGAAAAAGTACACTCTTTTTTCGCCGCTTTCTGCTCTTTGTTTTGCAGGGGCCGACCGGCCAATCTTGCGCCAAGTTTCACAAATACATTACAATTTCATATATTCTTTTTTGTTCATCAAACTGCAGAATTGTATCTACAGCCATAAAGCTATAATATATATATATATATATATATATATATCTCAACGAATATCAAATAAAGACAATAGTTGAATTTGGAATCGACTCACAATCTTTCATTACTAAAATTTTGTTACACACATACACACACACACACACACATATATATATATATATATATCTTACTATACTTGAATTACAATTGAAATCCAACCTACAATATAAATTATTATAACAATCCCCATACAATTTATGGTTTTCTGTAGTTATTTTGTTATTTTTAAATAATTAAGATGAGAAAGTTAAGAAATCAAATCTTTTAAGTTCTAAGGCAAAGAACCGTTTCCTAACATTCATTTTTGAAATTAGCTGGAATCATTTTGTTTCAGTGATATATTCTAACACTCATTTGCTATTTCAAAATTTAAAAGCATATGAAATTAGGAATCTAATCATAACTAGCTTTAATATTTAATGATTGAGTGCATGGAAATTACAACAAATCATTTAGAGCGCAAAATTATTTTGCCTTGTATTCAAACAAAGAATTGTTTTGTTTGTTTCAATTTATATATTAAATATATTTGATTTAATTGAACAACATTTTTTATATATTTGTTATTGCTGGTAATAAAAAAGTGGGTTAAAATGTCTTAACATTTTCATTTTAAATCTATTATAGTTTCTTCACATATATTTAGAAGTCATAATTTTTTCGCAAAGTATACAAAGATCACAGAATTATTATATCACATATAACAGTTGTTTTATATTAATCCCTGAAATCTTTCTATATTTTCGATTACATATATTTTTTATTCTAGCTTCATTTGAAGGATTCTTAATTACCTTCATAGTTCCAAGAACACATATTTTCTTTTATTATTATAAAATAGTTTAATCTTCTTATAAGTTTTCATTTAAATCGTACTCAATTTACGTATCGAAATGATATTAACTTTAATTTATTATGTCTTAACTACTTTTTTCCAAAATTTCAATTAAAATTCTAGAAACATTTTCTTCATCTTTTTCAATCAATAAGATTTAAGTTATAATCATTTTTTTTATATTATCATAATTTTTATGAATTTTAATGTTTTTTATCTGAATTCATTGTTTTAAAATACTCATTCTGCTTCCTACAAATTTATTCTTGATGTCTTGATATATTTTTTTAACATTATACTATTATAATTTAACTTTTCTATCTCATTATATTATCTTAACATTCTAAAAGGGAAATAAACTTTTATTTTTATGCTAGAGAACTTTTCAAATATGGGGAAAAACACATTTTAGTAAGAAAAAACCTTATGAATTTTCCCATCATTTAAAAATGATAATCGTAAGAAAAAATTTAAATTTTTTATACTAGAACTTTTTACAATTTAAACCAAAATTCCAATTAATAGCATATAATTGAAACAGATTTAAAAGTGAAATTAGTAAAGAAGTTAATTAATTTTATGTTTTAACTTATAACACAAACTAATTATATTAATACTTGAAATTTCATCGAAATTAAAATATTTTTTTAATGCCTGTTCCTAATAAGATTTCCAGTTTGCTGGATATTAAGCTACAATTTAAGCAAAGTTTTAAAGGTACTGAACAGTTTTATACAAGGAACAAGAAAAATGTTTTTCCTTGAGCTCTCTTATATATTTTGTTTCTTAATTATCATGTAAACATTCTTTTTTCAGGATAAACGTAACTGTTTTTTATTAAATCCCTTTGAAGTACATTTTTTTGTTTTCAGTAACAATTATTAGGTGAGATATTTTTTTTTTTTATCTGTATTCATTTATAAGAAGAATAATAAATATTTTTATTTGAAAATTTTTATTAACTCTATCGTTCGTCTGTATGATGGTTAGGAATAAAAAAAAAGGGATCTTAATCAGCTTGCTGTAAATATAATGCGAAAGTGTAAAAAGAAAGAATTTGGAATATTTTCAAGAAATAAAACAATTTGTAGGCGTATAACTTATTAATAATTCCTGAAGAAAGGTTTTCTTTAATAAATAATACAATATATGTGACTTTTTTAAGTTAAATTAATCATACAGCAACGGTTTCGATAATAAAGTAATAATTCAAAACTTATCTATCTGCATAGCCACACTCCATTTATTCCAACGTGTGTTTCTCTTTCTAAAACATTTTTTTTACTTCAGCTAAAACAATATTTGTGTACTATTTATCTTTAGTTCATTAGTGAAAATATGTTTGTACATTTCATGAAGAACAGATTCTAATCAACTGCAATTTTGATCTAATCGATTCAAAGCTCTAGTTATGTAAATTCTAATTCACTAGTTATTTCTATGGGTTATTTAAATAAGAACTGAGATTTTCATTAAAATGTACAAAGAGACACAATATATTTCCTTTCTCGCATTGTTATCAATATCCTTTCTTTTAGTGGCGAATTTATTTCCATATTCAAACTTGAATTTTGAAATATCATAGAAATTAAATATATATCCAGGCTCTCACAAATATTTTAAGCCGCAAAGAAAAAAAAGAAAAGAATTATTCAAACAACCAACTAACAAACTAATAGAATTCTCAACAAGTGTATGGTAAATATATTTTCACACGAAAAGCTTCTCAAATATTTTATGTCCGATTCATACATTTAAAAAAAAAAAAAAAAAAAAAACTTTTATGTTTCCTACCAAGTGATTTTTTCAACTAAAGAAAATAACAGCTATAACAAAACCAAAAACCTAACTCTTCGGACTCTAAAGAAAAGAATCCCCTGGGGATTTCAGAGACATTTTTCGACTAAAGTATCGGCGAGTGGACTTTAAGAACATCTACTGGGATCAGTCAAGGATTAGGTCTGTGGTTCATTTCAAATTCTGCAGATTTCTTTTGAGATCAGTCTTATATTATTTCTTGTCTTTATATGCATGTTTTATTTTTATTTCTTAACACTCTTTTGCCTTTGAGATATTTTTCCTTACATTAAAAAGGACATTTTACAGGAGAATAATACTTTTCTGAATATTACGATATGAAAAAAAAAAGTATAGAAAAGCGTATTTTTGCCGTCTAGTAAGGTAGAATATGTATCAATAAAAGTAGTAATTTTCAATGTTTGCAAATTAGAGTTAATATTTAATAATAATTTTCAACATTTTGGCTATATAAATTACCCAAATACTTCTTCAACTACAGATGATTGTTTTATGTTCAAATCCCCCCACCTTGATTTAGACCCTTCAGTATACATAATTTTTTTTACAATTTGCATACTTAACCTTTAGGACGACAGTAACTGTAATTCCTGTTCCAAAGAGATACAATAACATATTTAACAGTCTGAAGTTTCATATGTACTAAGTGACAAAAAAGAGTATGAATGGAAATCTAATTAAGGCTAATACAAATTTCCATTAATAATATGTGTAGTAGCTTTGTATGCATGAGAAAACATTTCAAACATTTTATTGAAGAGAATACGTTTTGATTTACGGCGAGTTACATTTATACTAATATTACTGTCAACTGTCAAACAAAAAAATATTTCCGATCAAATCGGGAAAATTATGTTAATTTATATTTTTTTTCCTGTCTACAGCTTTCGAAATATATAATAAAATCTATTTGAGAAATTTTGAATCAAATTGATTTTCACGCAGAAAATCTCTAATTTTAAGAACATTTCATATTAAAATCTAAATAAATCTAGAAAACTGCGGTCTTGGGCAAAACACCTAATTCCAAGTTAACATTTTAAAAAATAGAAAATAAATATATTTTCATACTTTTTGTAAGCTCCGCACGTGTGATAAAGTCCCAAATTCTTTACAAAGAGATATACTCATAAAAATGTTTAATAAATGAATAGTGTTAATTTCCTTGTATAAACTTATATGACATTCAAGAGTTGACAGTACGATTTTAAAAAAAAACTTTTTAAAACCTGTGACCTATTATTATAAGAATCAAAGTATAATTTATTATTAAACAATTATTTTTAATTATTCTATATGCAATAATCAATTTATTACGAAATCTTACTGTGTTTTATATTTAATATTAAAATTCTATTCATTTAAAAAGGAAGTAAATGTTTGCAAATGAATAATTTATCTGGATTTTCTATTATAAATACTTTGTTACCTTAATAAAAGTGAAATGAAACATTATATATTTTACAATATACTTACAGACTTTGAATATCGCTGAAACTTTTCTTTTAATATGAAAAGTATTTTGAATGAGAAAAAAGGCGATTTACTTAATTTTTGTCCTGAAAAATTAATTATTTTTCTTTCTCTTCCAGGGTATCTTAAAAATAAATACTTTTTTCAAAGGACAAAATTATTCACTTTTTTGTATATTAATGGTCTAGTTTAGAATTATTAGAATAGTCTAGTTTATATTTCATGTTATTATATATATACCTTAATATTAAAAAGGAACTTACTGTGTGCTAAGAAATTAAGAAACCACTAAAATATTTGTTCATTTCTGAACAAGAGATAATAAACAGATCTTGACCGTAGTACTTAAAATGAATCAGGAAACATTTGGGCACTTAATTGCAACCTTAAAAATTAAATCCAAATTCAATTAAGATCTATTTATTTTTCTTAAATTTGGAAAACGTATCATTTAAGAAATTGTAAGACCACTTTAGAAAATCAGCAATAATATATCACAATGGAATCATTACAAATCCACATGCGTTATTTTACAGCCACATTACCAAAGAAGTAGGTTTCGATTGTGTTATCCACGATTTATTTTAAGATGCAGTGGAGTAATGTGAAGCGGAAGTGAAGTAAATCTGAATACGAAGTGAGAAATTTTTTTTATAACGGTGCAAGTAAACTTGAAAAATAAATATCTAAATTGATACATCGCTCTAAAACTACTACTCGTAATTTCATAATAAAGAGAAATGATTCAAACAAAATTAAACGATTTGAAAAAAAACGGATTTTGACAGCATGGGACAAGTGTTTCGTTTTCCAAATAAAAAAAGTATTTCGACTCGTTTAATTTCCGAACGTTTTAGTAAAAACACCTATCACAGTTTGGGAGAGTCTTACATCAAATACAAACACATTTATAAAACTGAAGAGAACACTGAAATCATTGATACACCATCAGAAAAGACTAAAATTGGCTAAAAACTGTTATGTCATAGATGGAAACAAATTATATTTTATGATGAAAATATATTCAAATTTTTTTTCAATCATTTCATGATTTACACACTTATTTTCACAAACCCTAGGATTTATAAATATCCGGGATCAAATTTTCATGTTGGAATTCTATAATTACAAAAATGTGAAAAATATTTAATTAATTACCCTCTTTGTATTTCATTTAAATATAATACAAATTAAGAAAATAAACTCTTCAACAAAAAATAATTTTAGTATTTGAGTAATAAACGTAGCTACAAAATATGAAATGTTTAATTTCAACATTCGAATAATGTGGTTTGTAAAAAATATACAAATGCGCAATGTCTACAATGAGTAATAAGAAAGAATTCTTCCATCAGAAATCAAAAGGTAACAATACATCTTGGAAGAAATTATTTGAAATTTTCTAACCTTGCCTATTTTGCCTTTAAATGCATATTTCATGACCTCATTGAGATAAAAAATTGCAAAATATTTTCAAGAATTGTTTTGCAATTATTATAATAAGTATAATTTGTAATAAGTATATTTTCACTCTCAGAAGGGCATTTTATAAAAATATAAGAAATTTTAAGACTTTCCTCGAAACAAGGTAACTGAGAAGAAAATAAATATACTGATGTTTAGAGAACTGAATAATACAGAATGCAACCTCATCTAGAGAATTGAGTCTATTATTTTGATTATATAGCCTAACGTTAAGAGATATGGAAATTTGTTTCCTGAACACTGGGGTTTTCTTTAACAGTCATCTGTATTTTTTTAATTTATTGCAATATAAGGAATCTTCAACTCGTCATAAATTTTCAGTAATAGTCTATTCTAAGTATAAGTACTTGAAGACCATGTATAAAATTTCAGGTTGATTCATGTAAAAAAATTTGAGATACTGTATTTTGAAGAAATGAAAAATGTTAAAAAAAAATTATAGGATTTTTCCGGCCAGAGAAATTTATGATCAAGTAATATTAAAACAACTGTAATTCCAATTCTAAATAAGATAGAAACAAAATTCAAACAGAATTTTTAACGACAAATGAATGACTTGTAATATGAGACCAAAGATAAAAATGACACTTTGTTCAAAACTTTGTTTCGTAGGTATACTGTTAACTTCAGTTTCGTAAAGTCTTTTCTTTAATTACTAAATTTCGTAAAAATATTAAGTCGAAAATAAATAAATGTAAGCGAAATATTTGTACAATCGAAGGAACCTCAATAATATTGAATGGATACGAAAATGGATAGATGACCAGTAATTGTCAGAAGACCTAATCTCTTTGAGTTTGCACAACTTGGATGCTCAAAAAATTTAGAATACACTTCGTCACCTTAATATAACGTTAATTTTGATGTTAAGAAAACATACATGACTATATTTTTATTCCCTCGAATCATGTAGTAACTGCAGGACTAACGGAAACGATGATTTCTGAGAGAATATTGATGTCAAAATTGGAACTCATATTATCGCTCCTGATACATTATTTCTTTAACCATTATTTCTGTTACCTTGTTTCACTTAACCAGTGGTTCAGTAACCGTGTACCTAAATTACCAGTGCCCTCTAAATTAAAATTGTCCTAATTGCGCTTGTTGCCACTGTAGCTTAATGATCAAAATAACGGAGAATAAGGAAATATGTGTATTAGAATTGTGTACAGTGTCTAATTGTACATATATGCATGCAATAAGTTACTTTAAATTTCTTATGTTAATCTACATTTCAACTACCGTATTAATGTGGGTATCGTAATTTCGTAAGCCCATTCCATTGAATCATTTTATTTATGATCCAGAATTGCTTGGATAGCCATTTACCCCACTCTGAATTAATAAGAATATTTCCCTACCAGCCACTTAATATCCATATAAAATACCTAAAGACCCCTACATCTATTATCATGTGATGTGTACTATCTTTAATTCCACTTGCCTGGAGAAAGAAAAACAGGTAACATTTTCTGTCAGTTCTCATCCAATTGTCAAAGTGCATGAATGTGCTTTGTATGCACCACTAATTCCGATGAATCTTCCTCCATCTCGTGTGAAGTAATAAAAATTCTTTTTTCATGAATTAAAACGTTTCCTCATTGGGCCTGTCGCTCTGATAGTATAGTGGTCATGGTCACAGACTCTTGGCCGAAGAGTTTTTTGCAAACCGTGGGTTCGACTCCTGATGCTGCTAAAGACCCTCTATGTAGAGGAGCTAATGCACATTAAATATGTCGATTTACAAAGTCGTTCAGTTGGCGTTATATAGAAGTTAGTAAAGGAAATGCCAGCTCAGGCATCATCCACATCACATGATCGCCACTCATATTTACTTTGTAATCTGCCAACAGCTATTGTGTTGCTTCTCAAGGCGACGTTAATAAACACTCAGTCCGTATTGGGCCACTACTTAAGTACATATTTCAGTTTAATGTTTAAAGAAATACTGAATAAATATTATATAAATACTAGGATAAAATAACAGTATCAAAAATAATTACGTTAAAAAATGAAAAAAAAAAATAATTTTGCAAATTTTCGATTCCATAATCTGTTAGTACATAGTAATTGAAATATTCGAATACACACACACACATATATATATATCTTTCTTCTTAAACGTTTTAAATAAAATATATATACAATAATGATGTCAAATGGTTTCCAATGTAGTAAAAATAACAAAATGAATCTCAAAAGGACTTTACGAAATGTACCTAGAAGAAGAATCTTCGGCAAGTTTAGGGTTCAAATCTTTGTACATCCATTGTTTTTGAAAAAACTTTGAGACCGATTTATATATTTAGTTCTTTAAATTCTTTCTTTTACGGTAGAATAGTAATCTGTTTTTTTTCTTTTTTCTCTGTAAAGGAAGTATCCCTCCGGGGATTTCAAAGACGTTCTTTCGATTGATGGGCCGGCGGACAAGCTTTAAGAACATCTACAGGAAGCTAGTCAAGGATTAGACCTGTGGTCTATTCTAAATTCTTCGGGTTTCTTTTATGGATGTATTTTTGTTTTTTATTTCTTTATATATTTTCCCCCTCTGTTTTTCGGCTCTTTCTTCTTCCTTGTTTTTCCCTTGTTTTTTTTTTTTTTTTTTTGAAAAGTTTTGAAGTAAGCTAAGATTTCTGTTTACGGAAGGATAAATATAGTAAGCAAATGCAGTGTTTGTCTGAATGTTGATCACTTACTTTTCAAAATAATCTATATCAAACTTTAATTTATCATTTTTCTTTCTAAAAAATCTCAGATCTTTTTCTAATGCTAATATTAGTAATATTAAGTAATTTGTTACATATTTATATACTTATATTTGTGTGATTAGTTCAAAATGTTTATTCAAAACCATTTGTATTAGATTTCAAGTATTCGTTTCAATAGGCTTTTTTTCTTATATGGATATTATTGATGTTTATTAAAGTTTTAAGCCATTTTCTCTTTGGTTCACATAATTTAAATAAATTATTATTGCCAGTGAAATAAACAATTTGTTTACAGTCAAATGTGACATTTTGCGGTAAAATGGTAAACTGTATTAAATCTAAGAAACCTATTTCTTAAACTAAGTGTAAAACTAATTTTTTGAGATTTTTGAAGACATTTTAGGAATTTTAAACATATTTTTATAGGTATATTGTAAAATATTTTTTATTTGATTTGAATAATTAACATAAAAACAAAAAAAAAATATTTTTTGAATAAAATGTAAAGATTATAGCTCCTCTACGTATATTTTACTCTACGCACTTTTCACTCTACGCGTATTTGAATTCAAATATTCGAAATCTAGTAAACTTGAACTTTACCAATGAAATGAATATATATAAGGAAATGGGTTTTAAAAGTAAAAATAAAAATAATATTCATACAACATATTTGGATTAAATAAGAAAATCAAATTTTCGTTCTCTTAATTAAATTTTGAAATAATAACTAATCACTAACTTCCTTGCAGATAATCAGGATTAAAATTTTTATATACAATACTGATGTATTATACGTTTATATATGCATATTTTATTTAAGTATCAATTTAAAGCAGTTTATTAAGAAGCATGGAAATTATATTTCTATATTGTTGCTATAAGCTTTGAATTCTCTGATTTTATTTTACCAACAGTGTTTATCCTCTATTTCAAATAAGTTTTGTATTTATCATCAAGTGTAGATTAAATTTCAATTAGTATAAATTAAAGAATAGATTTCTGAAGAGATGCTTTTCTCTCTTTTGCAAAACGAATAACCTAAACCTGATCTGAAACTATCCATATTTGTTTAAATATTATCCATTAAAATTAAGAAATACTCCATGTATTAATAATTATTTAGTGACGATTGCAAAACTTATTTTATCGGTTATCTTAGTTTAATAATATGTATAGATTTTTATCAATTTATAAAATATTTATTAAATGAGCATGTTACATTTAATAAATGAAACTAAAGTTTAATGAGATAGATATGTAACTATATTTTTATTCATATCTCAATATTTATTTGTTGTTAATTCAAAAACAAATCAAGACCGAATAAGTTTTTTTTTTCTCATTTTCATCCATTACTTAAAGAAATAAATAGTGCAATGTATTAAATTACAATTGCTGAAAATCACATTGTTTTTTTTAAAACAAAAAAATAATTTTCTTAAGGAACCTCTTATTTTCCATCAGTTCCGTTTTATTTTTGTAACTACACGTTTTTTGCAAGTAAGAATGTGTAAAGATTTCATTTCACATAAATTAAACTTGGAATAGTAGTAATGTAAGAAACTCTTTTATGAAATAATCAGACATATACTATCACCTTATTAAAATTATTGAGAAAAACATAAAATTCTTCAGTACGTACCTAGTACGCACTTCTAAAAATGATAATAATAGTAATAAAGGAATTTTCTGAAATCAATGAGTAAGTCAATATAAAAAAAATGAATTACTTGTATTACATATAAATCGTGAATTTCCGGGAAAAAATAACTTTTTGGTGTCAATAAGTAAAAAAGGAATGAAAAATATCCGATTCAATCTCTGTCTTTAAAATATCAGTAACATTTAATGTCCTTATTTGAAACGTTTTTATAATTAGACATTTTTTATTTATCTGAGTGCGATGAAAAGTTTAGGAATATATTTTTTTATAACATTTTGAAATAAAAAAATGTGCATTTGAAGTAATAGGAATATGAAGAGAAAAGGGTTTTTTAAAAAAATCATTTTAACATGTTCTTCGAAAATAAAGTCTTTTTTGATATTTATTTACAATTAGCTATTTTTTTTTTCTTTTTATTTAAGATTCATCTCAGGCAGAATGTAAAATAACACTGTGGCTTAGTTACTGTAAAAAAGAGTTTTAGTTTCCCTCTTCAAGTATTTATATAATTTTTTCAAATGAAAAATTATATTGAAAAGTAATTAATGTTGTTTTATTTCTTGTATTTTAACAAATAACTATAGCTTTTAAGTAATTTACTTAATGCAAATTTCATAAATAACTTTGTTTTGTCACAAATGTTTGCAATATTAATACGGCTACAGAACAGGCAATGCTTATTTGTAAATGAAAATCAACTTTCAATTTCTTAGTCTAAATTAGACAATAATATATAATCATATTTGATAAAACACAGTTATTTAAAATGTTAGATTACCAAAGTACATAAGGACTTACGTCCGAGAGAGATCTAGGAATTTTAAAAGGATCATTCTTGTACAGTGTTCAATACAAACTGTCTTGAAAGATGAGTGGAACTACAGGGAAAAAGTAAGCTGATGTTAAACCTTTAAGTAAGAGTATATGATACGTGTCTCCCCACGATCATGGAAGAGCGAATTTTCTCTTGAAAATTCTCATCTTGCATTATTAGAATTTACTCATAGAATTCCCATGGAAGGTCATTGTTTGTTTATTTTCCAGAAGTATGAATTGTATTTTAGGAGAAAAATGCACTTTGTGGCTACCCTTCTTCCCTCTTGGCATTACAAGAGGGATATTGGATAAGAAATTCGTCATGAGTTTGACACACAATTTCAGACATTCGTTTGAAAACATTCGAAAAGACACGTCATATTTGAGACACACACACAAAATATTTACAATAACTTCTTTCAGCTATAAAACAAATATATTACAATTAGTCCATAGGGCATCTTAACTACCATCCTCCTTTGGATAAGAATTCTTAACTTTCATCTTGTGGCGTAAAAAATTCTTGGCCTTCTCTTTTGAAACATTATTCTTAATCTTGTTTTCCTATTCTCATGAATGTGATTAAAGTCTTCTTCATACTAACTATTAAACGATTAGATCATTTTACCTTACTAATGTCAAAATTTCTACTTTAATTAAAATAAATATTAAACAAGAGAAAAAGATTCTATATCACAATGAAACCTTCCTGGCTTTTGCCAGATCCCTTTAATGAGACAAAATTAGGTAATAAGTTTAGATTGATTGAAGGTATTGTTACAGTGTTAGATTTCTGCTTGAATTTTTATGATATTAGTCATACTTATCACTCAACCTAAATTGAAATACATTTTGCTAACTACTGGGAATCAAGAAGCTGTTTCATTTGTATATAAATGTTATTTTCAGTGATGAGTTAAATGATTAAATTGAATTTCATGCATGCACGCACACACACACTCACACACACACACACACACATATATATATATATATATATATATATTGAAGAAATCGATAAAAAATTGAAAAGTGATCTGGGGCACTAAAACGCCCCACCTAAGAGAATATACTCTTGGATGACTAATAATAGAAAGTTTGAAGATTAGAATGAGTAAGTCCGAGGGAAATGGAAAAAAATGGACCGTAGCCTGAATAATATCAACTTTTTAGGAATTAAAGATTGATGAAAAATCATCACACACTCTTGTTATACCACATATAATTTTTAGTTATCATGTAGTTAACTATAAGCATGATTTATATTAGAATGGAATGTAATATAAATGTTTCATGATGTTGGAATTGAGTAAATGTATCAGAAACTATCAATTATTCACTAATTTAATTGTTTCCCAAAATATTTATACTTATTAAAGTATAACGATTCTAACTAAATTTAAAACCATTCATTGAAAAGGGCATTTTGCTCTTTGCTATATTCAAGTTTACATTGAAGTTTTAACGTAACTTTTCCAGTTGATAAACTACTATAAAAATAACACTTTTTTCCCTGTATTTATGTCCAATTTGCAAGAAAAATGCTAATCGAAAACGTCAAATAAATGTTAGTCACTCGTTTTTACAAGACTTTTGAATAAATAATAATAGCTATGACTCGAATATTAGTATCAGTACTGAAGGAAATAAATTTATATTGATAGTCTATGACTCTAATATTATTAGTTTTAGAGAACGTCTAATAATTATATACTTTATTTCTTAATTTAATTTCAATAAAAAAAAATTCTATAATTCTTAAGAAGCACACATAATCTGTAACATAAATTATGTTTGTAATGACAGTACCTTCCAGAAATATATTATTCTGAAAACTAATATTTCAACTTAATATAACTAAAATTCCTTTAAATATATTACTGAAATTCCCAATAGTATTTACATGAGGGACCGCAGAACTCCGATTCACCATAGTGATCTTTTTCTTTCTCAAGATATTTACTATATTTGGTTAACAGGAATGATGAACCCCTTGAACACCCTATCGTCCCTTCTCTTTTTTTAAAACTCTTAAAAAACTGTTACATCTTGTTTGGCTGAAAATGAACCATTTTACTCTTGGAACATTACTCTCTATAATCCCTCACTCATGACCAATATTATAACATAATTCTATTATTTTAATTTTAAAAACAGTTCGCAAAATTCATTATTTTGTAAATTGATGAAATAAGAATCTAAATAAAATTAAATAATTTTAATCCATGTTCTTTTAATTATTCGACAGTGAAAATACTTTTTATCGTTTTATGATTCAATTATAAAATTGATACCAGATGAAAATAAATAATGTTTTCCTAAAATTAGAGCAAAGTTAGATTAATAGAGAAATTCTACTTTTTTAAAATTTGTATTATTTAATAATAAATCAATTTATTGAGCTTCCAGAAAATCCTAGTCTTAAAAGGGATATTTTGAAACATTCGATAAATGAAAATCGCTGCAAGTCAGTTTCAAGTTTTCGATATAAAAACGACTTATGTGTTACATATATTGAGTGTTTAATTCTATAAGTGGGAATAACGTAGACTTTTATTTATATACGTATCTTATGATTTCTTTATTTAATGACAGAGGTTTGAGCCTAATGTATTATGTTTCAGTTATTAAAGGTAATAAATATATTTATTATACATAAAAATGATAATATTTTGAATAAAATTAATAATAAATTGTATTTTTTTCCAAAAAAATAAAAAATTTAATTTTAAAAAAAAGAAAATTTATTCGAGGAAATATATTAAATTAAGCAGGATTTTCAAAGAAGGATACATATATACTCGTGTAGAGTCACTGAATTTAAACATTTTTTTAACAGCATGATAATATTTAAAATTTGTTCAAAATTCTATAAAATATCAAAATGTTAATTGATAACACATAGTCAAAAATTGTCAATCTTAATCATTTTAATATATAACAAATACATTCAAAGTTTTGTTTCTTTATCTTTTCAAAATCTATTTTTTTATGTAAAAGAAAAACTAATATGTTGAATATTTATTTTATGCTACTGAGACGTTGTCATATATTCCATAACGAAGTCAAAACAGTTTCAAAGAAACAAACAAAAATTTTCGAAAAGAATATAGTGCAAGAACTGACAGTAGGCTTAGGATATACATGCCTCTCTTTATGTGTCTTTCCAAAACATTGTGGTCGCCTTATTTTTTTAATACAAAAAATGCTTTTCCCAGAGGTGTAGTTTGTTCTCTACAGAAGAATTTTTTGTTCAGAACACCGGCTCAAACGTAAAGAAAAAAATAGATTTACGCAAGTTTTTAAAAAACTCCACGCAGGTATTTGTTGTATTCTATTTGGTGATAAAATGTTGGATGTATTTTCCAAAGTCTTCTTATCAAATGAGATGTTTTAACATTATTTAAATATTCAACGTAGTTTTGGGGGATATTCAAAACTTTTTCAGTTAATCATATTCATATATACTTACAAATGAACACCACATACCCCCATATATATATATAATAAACAATGTATTTGGATGTTTGTCACTCAATTAAAACTTAAACATTATTAAAAATATAAGAAGTTATAAAATAAAAACTAAGAAAAATTTTAATTTCTTTCTAAATGATCAATAAAATAAATTATCTTAATTTATAGCTATTGCGCTTCAAATTGTGTGTATTTTTAGTCAAATTAATAAGATAAGTACTGTTCAGGCATAATTAATGGAATGTACTGAAAATTCGTTGAACAGAAGATTCATCAATTATTTTTTTATACCTAAAATCTAATTTCTAAAGTTTTTAGAAAAATACATACTAAGTTTACTCTTCTACAAAAGCACCTTATGCAGAAAATTTTTATAATTATTTGATAAGAAAATTCTCTATTGTTTCTCAAATATTACTATAAATTTTATGATTAACAATTTTAAATTACTATCTAAACATTCAGTTTTAAGATTGTTATTTTTAGTTAGTAATAACTTTAATAAAATACACAAACATTACAGGTAATGGTTATTTTATATATTATAATTATTTTGAAAAAAATGTCAAATCATATTAATGCAAATTTAAGCAAAATAAAATGATTATTATCAGTGTAATTATAGTCGTAGAAATATAAGCATAGATTAATGATCGGATATTGAGGTCACAATTCTAAGTTTTGCTTTCTATTTAAAAACATAGAGCCAAAATTAGAGATTCTTGATCAATGTGGCATTTTTTCGTGAATTTGTTGAAAGACCCGGATTCTCCTAAAAATAGTGGCGCACCTGCTCGAACAGCAGCCGCCACACCAGCAATAGTACGATGAACTCACATTCTCCTCCGTCAAGATTATTTCTTTAATTATTGAATAAAATTTTGGCACTCAGAGTATCAGTTTTTACTCAATCAATCTATCAGTTAAGAAAAGGGGAAGTGAATTTAAACAAAATTATCACTACCCCACCAAGTCCGATCTCTGTTGGAAAACATTATCTTCCCCCTTTAATAAGAGGTACTTGAGTTTTAACTTGTTCAAATATTTCACAGTAAATTAAAGAATCCTATATCTAATAAAATAAACTTTGGTCATTTATAATGTATCATTACTTAATTGAAAGTTTAAGTCTTAATTCTTGGATTGCTACCATTTCCCTATAAGTTAAAGTCCACTATACAGTAGCAGAATATTAAAATAATTTGAATGCTAATATTTAATTTGTAACCTTTGTACGTTAAGAAAGTCATCAGGATTGCTTGGTGTGTTGGTTCATATTGTGTGTGCCTTATTTTGCTTATGTGTTTTACTATTGAATATAGTACTTTTTCTTTTAGAATTAAATTGACTAAGAATATATAATTTTTTTCATAAGAAGTAAATCTATGATTGCACCTAATTTAAAAAAAAATATCCTTAAAAATAAAACTAAATATTCAACACCGGTAGATTAAAATGGGTCTTCAAAGTCATAACCGTAGTTGGAGAAAGTTTCTTTGCTTGGTACCACCATGTTACGTACGAAATGAAGAAAAAAAATTATTTAATAACATCGAAAACTATTCAAGTTTAATACCTCTGAGTCTCGTTATCAAACAACTGTAAGAAATGGAGAAAAATGCATTTAATTATTTCTATGTAGTATTTTGGATTATACCAACTAATGATCGTATTAAAAAAAAATAAACCATGATAATTAGAGCATTCGTTACTTTGGACTACTGTATAGTGACTGTTAAATAAGAAAATTCAGTTTAGGAGGTAACAATTTATGTAAATTCTTTCGATTAAACTGTCAAATGTTGCCCTAATTTAAGTTCCTTTGAACTCTTAAAAGGGATATTATTAGCTATATATTTAACTGGGATAAGCTTACAGAAGTTATAATGAGAGTCTTTTTCTACAACTGTGCATCTAAGTAAATAAAGGCGAAAAAAATATATAAATATGTTTCTCAGACGTGAGAATTTAATTATGTTGTACATAATTTTTTTTCATTCTATATGCACATTTCCAATTCAAAAGAGTAATTTTCTTAATATTGTTAACATATTTTTATCAATAAAATATATTCATCAATAATTTTATTTGTTGTTCCCACTTAAGTCCGTTCTCCTCCTTTTAATTTCTAAACGGCTGTACCAATATTCTTAAATTTGGTGTCTAGGTATGGTCAAGTGGCTATGCGCTACTAGATAGGACCAATGTCAGCGCCCTCTTGAGGAAAACTGCTCAGTTAGCATTCTTGTGTCAAAACGGAACGAGATAGAGGGAAAAAGTGAATATAATAATTAAAAAAAAGAAGTTCAATGTAAAAAAAAATCATCGATTTAGAACAAAACAAAGATACCTTGCGATCATTAACTGCAAAAACAGAATGTTTTATAAGCATTAGTGTTTATTCGTGATTTGAAAAACTATGACGACATGAAACTTGAAGGAAAGAAGAAAAAGTACACTTCGAACGAAACACATGCCCACATCGCAGCATAGTGGTATCTCGGGTAATTCTTCATTGAGAGGATTGTGGACACCATGTGCCGATTGTCTTTACAAATAGAGTACACTATATAAATCTCTTGCGAAATCGAGTGATTAAATGCATCAACTCACAGCAACTTGTACTTACGGTACAAAATTTGTGATTTATGGTATACGTATGAAATTTCACGACTGTTAGATTGAGACAGATATAAAACTTGTACTTTGAAGCTCATGATCATGGAACGATTTTTCAAGAATGAATAAAATGAAAAGGTTCTACTTTACAGAGAAAGTGGACAAGACAAGATTGGTAGCGCTGTTGTATCAACATTTCTCTCAAGGCCCACATCCTTCACGGAAAACCATCCTAGTGGTTGTGAAACGCTTAACGGTGACAGGTTGCGTGGACTAGCCAACGTTGATCCAGCCATCTAGCTGAAGTAGGAAGATGGAACTGGAAGATGTAATATCATACGGCATCACATATCCGAACAACAACGCAAGAGAGATAGATGAAAACAGCGTCCACACAAAAAGGTAAGTTTTGGAAGAGCCTAAACAGACGAATTAGTTGCTCATCCATATCGATCAGTACCTCATCAAGTATTTTTGGAACAGGGATATCAAGGGGACGTTATGCATGGTGTAGCATTGTAATGAATTAGAAAGAGATTCAGTCAACATTATTGGCAGATACAGTTTGGATGGATAAGACATGCCTTACTGAGAATAAAATGTACATTCGGGAGATCATCCATTACTGGGCGCTCGAAATTCCTGCATATTAACCCTTTTGCTACCAGAGAAAAACGAAGTGCTTCTCTTTGCTCGCGGCTTCTTACTCCGGAGTATCAGACTGTGCCCAGACGAATTTAGATATTAAGCCTAATTTTTTCAAAATTTCCTCTAAAATCGACTATTCATTAAAATGTTTTGGTTTTTACATATATTATTTAAAATGCATTGAAGTTAACATATACGAAAGAAAAAAAGATTTGATCGAAAATTGTATGTTTTATACATAAAATTACATAACAAATCATGTCATTTAAGAAAATACAAAATATACTTACATTTGTCACATAAATTTCATGGTGTAATGATGTACCATTACATGGAATATTAAGATATAAAATATGAATAAAATGAATCTTATTTTACTGGTTGGTATTTTTATAAGAAAAATTCTTCAGCTCATACTCCAATGCCTCATGTCTTACACTCATATTTTGTCAACTTTTGACGCTTCAAGCAAGATTTTGAGCAAAGGGCACATCTTCTTCGTCCTTTTTTTTCATTCAATGGCTATGTACAGATTTGGATTATTTTCACTAACATCACTGTCAGATTCATTCATTAATTCTCAAATCTCTGTATCAGATAAATACTTTCTTTTCGTCCTGACTGTCGCTACAAATAGAAATCAACCTAATGAAACGAACACCTGGGAGCATCTGCTACTGAAAGCCCTAACCAACATAAACATCCATAAATTCTCATTCGAACTTCTATGAAGAAAGCAAGAAAGAAAAAGCAAGCCGAAATCTAGTGCACCCTTTAAATCATGTCATTACATTTCAAGAGCCGCACCACGGCATGTGCTTTTAACAATTACCCCCTCCCCTCCCGATAGCCTGAAATGAAATCCAACCCCATATCACCAAGGTCAACACTCCAAATAATGTATCTATATAGATTTCGTGGTATTGTAACGCCATATAGTAACATTAAAAAAATCAAATAAAACATTCTGATGAAGCGTATCTCTATTGATACGCTGGGCTCAGTAGAGGAAACGTGAGCGTGTCGAATATGAGGACAGGAGAGCAATAGCGAGTGTATCGAATACGATACACTGGGAGTGTTTGGGTAAAACATAAAGTAAGGTTTTTGATAAATGTTTGATGGGGAATTAACATTGCAAGTTTGATCAGTCTAGCAATTTACTAAATTATGTTAGTAAGAGCTCGATATTTAGAGCTTTTGCGGGACAGAATTCTTTATTTTTCTACGAGCCTGACGTAGAATCAATTCCAAAATATATGGTTGCAAAATAATGCAGTGCCCTAACACAAGTCAAGTCGTAACTGGCAGAAACATTCTAGAAGCAAATAATTGGATAAAGTGGTTTAGCAGAAAGGTCTCTGCGTTTATTTAACCAGGCATTAATAAACCATTCCCCATGAGGATACATCAAACACTGCAGTGGTATATGATCCTTCGCCAACATTACAAGTTTTCGATGAAGCATTATAAATACTTCAGACAACGCGTTACTCGATATCCTATATATGTGCCAGTTATAATCAAAGAAGAAGCAAGATGAGCATTGCTCAAGGAGCAAAGTTTGAACAATGAAAACAAAGGCATTTTGTGATAAATAGTTTTTTATTTCTCTTTCAAAGATCCTTTCGTTACGTTACAGTGAAGAAAATCGTGAACAAACAAATGCAAGTTTTAAACATTCTTTTTCTAGAATTATTATGTACAATGTATCTTTTCATACTAAATAAATAATGTTTTGTAGCACTGTATTTCAAATTTCCTCCATATATTGTACTGTTTTGAGATAGGCACACTAACTTTACAGTTTTCGGTGCTTTAAGCGATATCATTTATTTGCGCATTGTCATTTTACTGTGTCTAATCACCTCTTTTAAGAAAATAACTGCAGAATTTTGGAAGTTAAGAGAATGGGATACAGAATAATATGCACCCAGTATATTTATTATTTGTTTGCGAGATTCAATCTCAAATATGTAAAGAAAATGCTTAATATCATTGAAAACAAGCAATTATAGCATCTCTTTTTTTAAATTTTGAAAAATTTGCATTCCCAATCATGTCAATTTATTTCTATTTAGTGTTTATCTTTTATTCAAGAATTAATTTTATGGCTCTTGACTTATATATTTAAGCTATATAAACTGTTTCATTAATTTTAGTTTATTAATTTTTTCTTATGAAAACTCTTAGATTAATTTCTTCTTATGATAAAAAAAATATTTTTTACTAATCATTTACATAATCACCACCGAAGTTCTTAATCTTGACTATTTCCTTCTTTATATTCTATTTCAAAGGAAATTCTCTTACACAAATTCCTTTTTCAATCTTTTTTTTCAAGAATTATTTCAATCTTAATAGAGGGCATCATAAAGTAAATATCTAAACGTATTCTTTTAAAATATCGACCAGAAAAATATGAGCAAATCAACATAACGGTAAAAAAGGCACACAGAACACTTCTGAGTAAAAAAAAAAAAATGTATGGTAATAAACTTTCCCATCTGAATTTAAAATACAAATTTATTTGTAAAGGTATTAAATTAACAGCTAAAAGATAAAATCCAATTCTACAAAAAAAAATTAGCATATTTGGAAAGTCAGTAATTAAAAAGCGAAAGTAAAAGAATCCAGGATAAGAAAACTAATTACACTTTTGTCACATAGTATCCTCAGTATCTGAAGTCAATATTTGACATATCTTCTAATTAAACAAATATTATTATCTTTAGTTTCATGTCTCTTTGGGAGTATTTTTGTGAAAAGAAATAATAAATGTTTAAATAAGATTCTGTGACAAATAATACATGTATTCGTATTCCAAGAAGTAAACCGTTGATGAGGGATTCTTACTCAATTTTTTTCAAACGTTTCTTTGAAATGTAAAAAAATTTATTTAATATTTATTAATAATTTGGGTTTTACTTTATTCCCATTACTAGATGCAAAATACGATACAGTAGCTTAATTACACATTTAGATGCATTTTTGATTACCTTTGAATATGAAACGTGGATTATGCATGATCTCAATTTTTAAGTAAAGTATTAAAATTAAAGTTTGTACTTGTTTTTTTAACTATTAAGGTTTTTTTAGATAACTTTTCTCGTCTCTTAATCAAATGTAATGAAAGGTGAATTATAATTTCTCATTCTAAAATGAATTTTTTCTAACTTTAAGAAAAGTATTTTAATAATTTTGAACGAAAATGGAAAAACAAAAGAAGTATTGTAAAATTCCTCAAAGTTAATCACAATTTATTTAAGAACGATCTCTGAAAAACTCTAACAAATTCTGTAATACTATAGTTTGGTAGCTTATTTAGTAATAATTTTAACAAAATTCTTGTAAAATGAAACTGATTTTGAGAAATATAGATGTTGAATGATTGCAATTATACAGAGATAACAGCTCAATTGAAAAGTCCCCGGCCTACCTTTGTAAAGCACATTTCTTTTGGCAAAATTAGTTTCTTTTATTCAACATAATTCCCTTCAAGGGTGATACACTGATTACAGCGACCCTCCAACATTTCGATACCATTTTTGTAGTACGATTTGTCCTTTGCTTCAAAATAAGCCTGAGTTTCGGCGATCACCTCTTCATTCGACGAAAATTTCTTCCCAGCGAGCATTCTTTTGAGATCTGAGAACATTAAATAGTCGCTGGGGGCCAGATCTGGAGAATGCGGAGGATGACGAAGCAATTCGAAGCCCAATTCATGGATTTTTACCATCGTTTTCACTCACTTGTGACACGGTGCATTGTCTTGGAGAGGCAGCACTTTCTTTTTCTTCAAATGCTGCCGTTTTTCGGCGATTTCGTCCTTCAAACGGTCCAATAAAGCTATGTAATAGTCGCTGTTGATGGTCCTTCCTTTTTCCAGGTAGTCAATGAAAATTATTCCATGCGCATCCCAAAATACAGAAGCCATAACTTTGCCAGCCGACTGTTGCGTTTTCCCACGCTTTGAGGCGGGTTCATCGTGTGCAGTCCACTCGGATGACTGTCGATTGGACTTCGGAGTGAAATGATGGAGCCATGTTTCATCCATTGTCATATATCGACGCAAAATCTCGGGTTTATTACGCTTGATCATCTTCAAACACTGCTCCGAATCATCAACTCGTCGTTGTTTTTGGTCAAAAGTGAGCTCGCGTGGCACCCACTTTGCACAGAGCTTTCTCATACCCTAATATTCGTGAATGATATGATGTACACGTTCAGTTGATTTCTTTAGAGTGTCTTCTATTTCCTTTAATTTCAATTTGCGGTCATTCAAAATCATTTTGTGGATTTTCTTAATGTTTTTGTCGGTAACAACCTCTTTTGGGTGTCCACTGCGTTCACCGTCTTCGGTGCACATTTCAACACGTCTAAACTTAGCATACCAATCCTTGATGGTTGATTTTCCTGGGGCAGTGTCCGGAAACTCGGCATCATGCCAAATTTTTGCTTCAACTGTATTTTTTCCCTTCAAAAAGCAATATTTTATCAACATGCGAAATTCCTTTTTATCCATTTTTTTCACAATAACAAAAGTTGCTTCATTCAAAATGCTATAATTGACAAACTAATGATCCGACAGCTGTCAAATTTATACACGCATCTTTTGAGGATTAGGACTAACTAAAAATATATGAATTTAATTCTAGTAGCGCCATCTATGTGTCAGGCCGGGGACTTTCCAATTGAACTGTTATTTGGAACAAAAATGCTTAAATTCAATAAATGGAAAGTATATTTTTTTTATGCAATAAAAATGTTTCTTACTCATAATGATACATGTGGATATTTTTAAGAGTAATTTGTACTAATTTTGAACTTATAAGAATATGCCGGGCAAAATAATATTGCTACGAAACTGCAATAATGCTTTTCAGGATGGTTACACTAATAAATGAAAAGAGACGTTCGCAAAAGGGCAGACGATACCAAGAAAAAGCTGAGGTTACATTGATGAATGAACACCAACTTAGGAGAAGAACTAGGTGATTTAACGACATAATGAAAATTCTGCTAAATGCTGGAATTTCCTCGAAATGTCTATTAATATTGGAATTTTCGGTTTGCTCTGAATTTTCTATGTGACATCACATCTAGAAGGGCAGCAATAAATACTTGGAGATTCTGAGTTGAAGTGGTCAAGCGGAGTTTGCCAAGAGGTGCCGAGGTATTATTTTGGAGATTTTTCTGTGATGCGAACTAGTAATATAGTGAGCTGAACATTATTTAAAATGTTATTACTGTTATTGAAAATGATGTTTTAAATCTTTTTAGTCCGCTGGTCTATACTAGTGGTGATGTACTTGAATCTGTTATATTGCTAATTTGTACAAGTGCTGCTTTCTTTAATGTGTAGTTAATCTGTAAAAATCTTTTTATCCGTATTTCATTATTTCTTAAATATTGCAAGTAAAGAATAATTTTCCATTATTCTACTTGTGCTATCTGCGTGTATCGCAGTATACTCAGATAACAATTAAGTAACAATATAACTAATTAAAATAAATTATTTTAGTAAACCGTCTGAAAACAGAACATACTGAGACAAATTAAGAAAATCTAAATAAAAAGTTCTATGCAAAGTTTTCAAAGTAGAGATTTAGCCCGCCAATAATAATTTTAATTATTATTATAATTATTATTAAATTACTCAATTAAAGTAAACGATGAAATATTGAGGAATGGACAATAGTAAATTTTTCCGATATTAAAATTAAATGAAACGATAAGGTATAAAATTTAATATATTTAGGCTAAATATAGTTAAAATTGAAGGAAGAGAAAAATTATCAATTTGAATAAATATATCAGCTACATGTAATTACAATTAATACAAACGATAAACTATAAAATTGAATATTATATCAGCTACATGTAATTAAAATTAAAACAAATGATAAATATATTATGAAATTAAATACATTTAAGCTAAATGTAACTGTAAAATTGAAGCAAACGATAAAAAATTGAAAATTTATATGGTAAGCTAAAACACCCCAACTACAACAATAGCCCACAATGATGCCTAAATTATTTATTCTCCAACATTGAGCATATGTTTGAGTCCTTGAGCTTAGATCTGACTTATGATCTGTTATTTGCTTTCTTAGGAGTAAGCAAATAACAATACAGTTTATTTAACGTAATAATTTCCTTATTTAATGTTATTAATTTCACGGTGTTTAAAGTGAAAACTACACATTTAAGTAATAAACTGAAATGTTTTATGAAACATATTTTTTGTCGAACAATTCCAAAATCCTCAAAATCTGTGTAAGAACTGCAAGAGAGTTATTTTAAACCTATGAAAGTTTACTGGAATATTAATTACTGTATTATTGAAATACATGCAGATTTCTTCTTCATTTTGAAATTTAACGATAAAAATGATAAACAGGAATCTATAAACTACTAATAATTATAAATATACAAGGAATAATACTATTAATAAATACTCTTATCATGCTTTTTGTATTCGTTGTGGAAATAATTACAATTATCCATAAGTGATAATAAACAATGTAATAATACAGGCTTCCATTTTAAAAAATTTTCTTTTTCCACTGACGGTAAGCAAACTGATGAAGGCAGAATGTACCCCTAAATAAATATACCGAGTAGTTGATAAAATCCACAAATAAAAAGGCAAATACATCGCCTAGTCTAGTGTTCATTGAACTCACGGTTTGCATGATTTTCATTCAGTCATAGATGATTAGAGCACTGCTGGTGGTACTAAAGACCGATTATACACAAACACACACACACACACACACACACACACACACATATATATATATATATATATATATATATATATATATATATATATATGTATATATATGTGTGTGTGTGTGTTAACTAAAAGAACTAATATTAAAGAAGAACTAAAATTAAATATTAAGAAGGATAAATCTCTAGTCTTTAATTTTGGGATCAGGATAATTATTTAGAATATTTTGTAATGAAATGAAAGGTTCACAATACATATGAAATTAAAATTTCCCAGTCGATTTTACATATGCTACATAGAAATTAACAAACATTAATTTTTTAAGCAAAATATTTGAATACATCTTTTATTCGAAAATGTCTTTGTGGAGAGATGCATGTGAGTTACTAACACTTCATATATTATCATAATAGCTCTGAAAAACTTCAGTAGTTCATGTTCCTCGGAAATGGAAATTTGCACTTCTTATACTGCTACTTTCGTATTGTAAGACATCGATGTTCCGAAAATTTAATGACATCGAAATGACAAAAAGTTTACACCAAAATTCGATGTAAAATTTAACACTTAATTACCCCCAAACAACTGCAAATACTTATTCTAAAACAAAATCTTCCTCTTCCTCACGCTGAAGGTAAATTTGTATAAAAAATCACATTCATTTTATGGTTTATATGTTATTTTATTCGTATTTATTCATTCTTTTTTAAGTAAAATGTTAAAAATATACATGCATCGTTTTTTGTTTTTTTTTTCAAATCGGAAAAATACCAAAATAACAATCTCTTCTGAGTGTTCGAGTGAAATTATTCCAAAATATAGGACAATGGCAAATTATACTTTTTTCACAAATATTCTGAATTAAATGAACACACGCTGCAAAAGTTTGGACTGATCAAGAGCACAATCAGTATACACAGCCCGTGTACAGATTGACAACACGATATGAACAAATATAGAACTTGTACTGATCAGCAACATAAAAAACAGTAGTAATAACAGTCAGAGCACTTTCAATAATCTTTACCTCAACAGGTTATTAGTTCACCTTTTCAACAAATCTCGGAAGAAATACATTGTACGGATACCAGCAGTTTCAGCAGATTCAGGCTATTCTTCTGTAGATTAGTTCAGTCAATTCAGACAATTTCACCCAGCCAACTCCCTATCGATTCGCTGAAACTTCGAACCCCTCTGTATATATAAATAATCTGTTTAACCCTTTCAGGACGAACGTACCATATATGCATCACTCGCAATTGTTGATCACTGCCGAAGGTAACAAATATGCATCTCAGAAGCTCATCTCAGGTGAATGATCTCAGTAGTCGAACGATGCGTATTCGCATTCTAAGGTGGGATGTTTTGTAAAAAATTATAAATGTCCCCCTGTGTCCATTACTTTTGAACTAAACATAATTTTAGGATCCTGACATTCAATTAGCTCACATTCCGCTTTACTTTGGTATTTTGTACATTAGCTGTTGAAGGGTAAGTGGGAAAACATAATGTAAAGTAACTGAGCTCGGTTCTTCAAATTTCATATGTATACACATTCGTGATATACGCATTCACGTTTTTAATTCTCTCCGAATACTGTTTTATAAGTTTTTGCTGCTACATTTATCATTTTTTTTTTCGTTTTAGAGTTTTAAAAGCAGTACTCTCTGTGTTGCTTTTGGATGTATTTCATTTACTTCCCTTTTTATTTCGGATAACCTTGGCTCCTGTTTATAATAGCGAGAAAGCATTATTTATGAGAAGAATATACCCACGTGGTTGACGAGCCAATTAATAATGAGAGCGGAATTAATTTTCTAAAAGGTTTGAAAGGAATATTTCTAGAGAATTTGCTGCGGACATTAAGTCAGAGATGGACAAAACTGGACTTCGCGTTTCACCGCACTTAAATAATTACTACATTCGATATTTACATTAAGTTTTGTTACTTTTTGTAAATTGTCTTTGTTGTATATTGTTTAATAATTTTAAAGTTTATTGATGTATTTGGACCATAATACTTCAGAAATATTTCAATAGCGCTTATGAAAAATATTTCTCAACTACATTTCTTTATATACATTTTTCTGTAAATTGAAGCGAAAAAAGAGTATTAAAAATGCTGATTTCAAAAATTTTGCTGCTTAAGTAATAATCTAAAATTTTACCAAAAATAATAAAATTAAAGATTTTTTTGTGATATTTTTTTTTTCTAAAGTTACGGTTAGCGACGCAAAACCGTCGGCCCATGTGACAGTTCCTTCCGATCCCCCAGTCCCAGGAAATTTCCCACGCGAAGGCGTACTGTCCCGGAAATGTAAAGTGTGACGTCACTTAAGACTTTCAGGTAAAATCTGTAACTTTCGCCCTATTCTAAATTTCGTCACGTTTCTAGCATTTTTTTGAAAAACCTTTCATCGCCAAGTTCACCAATTAACTTCAAGTCATCATAATGGTCGCCAAACTCGCCAGCATGTTAGAGAGGTCAGCTTTTCTAAATGAACAACGAAGTACCTATTGTCTCTCTAAATATTTATAATAATCTTTAGACAGAGAAGCATCATCGAAAGTTCACCACCATATATTTTACGTAATATTAAAAAGAAAAAAAAATAAAGCATAACTATTTATTGTAATTTCAATAAATCCCGGTCATCAGTAGGAGAAAAAAATACTCTTCACCGATTATACGAAATGTAAAAGCTTTTAAAAATTAAAATTAGAAGTACATTAAGTATTCTGTTAATAGTAATGTTCGAAATAGATCGTGAATAGTTTCGTAAGTAGAAAAAAAATTTTGAACTAATGCTTACATTCACAAACTTATATATAATTATTATTAAAGTAATGATATTCTACAATTATAAGATGTCTTTAATATTTTAAACATAAAGTATATACTTAGTAATTTATATATATCTGATTTTTGTTGCAGTAACAGTACATTTAAAGGAATACTTAAAATTTGCAATTACTGTATAGTCATACGACGCAGACAAATTACCAAACGTGTCTACGTATAAAGGCAGGATTTGCTCTAATGTTGCTTTTCAAATTATTTCTAAGCTTCTATTAATAGAAGTGATAAAATATATAATTTACGGAAATAATTACATAAAAATACATATTATCCTATCCATATTAAAAAAATTCGGAGAAACCATTCGCTTGATTGCTTATAAACGTCTCACTTGGAAGCAACATGAAAGCCATTAGTAACAGATCTCGTAATTTTGAAGGGTAGCTGACAAATACTTTAGACGATTTTCATTTTTTTTTCAGATCGAGCCTTGATGCCACTGAAGTCTCACCGTGTAGCCGGGATTGATGCATGTTAAATCTGTCGTGGCGTAAAGTCCTCCCTTTGGCATCGTGTGGAAGTTAGGAGAGGGGGTTGCCAGCTCCGGTGTCATCCTCATCACTGGACCGAGGTTCATAATTATGAGGTCCATCGCCATTAGCTCTCTTGTTGCGTCTAGTACGACGTTAATAAAACCAATCAACACAGTTTTTGAGCAACAGCCAAGTGATGGAGACAGCATCCGAGCAGGTTCCTCCTTCTCCGGTGTGTCTTTTCTGGCATCAAGTCTCGAACCTACGATTAGAATGGTAACAACACCGACCCCGAATTCACAACCTTGACTACAAGGTTATTGCAGTCACCGCAGTACTGAATGAGAAAACAATTTTGCAACAGTATTTCTTCTCTTTTTGGGAAGTAATTTAAACTTTGTATCTTTTGGGATATTTTTCTACTAGTAGCATAAAAATTCATCTGTTTTTTCATGCAATCATGTAAAAAGTTTCGTTTATTAACCAATTCTAAGTATCTAAAGAAAATGTCTTCAAAATATATTAAGTAACTCTTGAAGCTTAATTTATTCTATTCGCTTTATTCAACCAAACAAAGGTGGTACTCCCTGGTGATTAATTAGTCTATCTCTTAAGAAGTGGAAAAAGAAATGCTGTATATGTTTTCATGCAGAAGCAATATAGATAAAAAAAATTAAATAACAGTGGGAACACACTAGAGAAAAATATAACGAGGGATAGATAAAAATATTTTCATTCTCTCAGACGGAGAAAGATAAAGGCCTTGCTCCGTAAGATCTAGTTAAAAAATCAAACATAAATTTCATTTTTTATGGAACTTAAAAAATACTAAGGAATCAATATAGTAACAAAAAAGTAAGTGATAAAATATCGATTCCGTTTTACAAATTATTAATGCCGATACCATTGTTCTATCTTTTATGCATTGAATATAATGTTATATCTAATAACTATAATTCAAAGAGTATAATTCAAAAGGTACTAGTATTTGAAGACAGATGGCACCATTAAAGTAAATTGTTGTTACCATAGGGTGTTTTCATCTGTTACATAAGCCGAAACAAAACTGACATTGATTCATAAGTAAGTTTTGACTTCACAGTCATTCGCTGCCAAATCAAAATTTGATTGCTGTCTCTTTGACTTGTTGCCATCATTGTGTCTAGCTGTCACCATCTGTTAGTCCTGGATTCATCCTCACGCATCCGTATTCAAGCAAAAGTAAAAAAAAAAAAGGTGGGTTGCTTTAGGCAAATCGTTTCCAATGAAAGCGAAGGTGATCTCATCAGCCGGAAAAGTTATGAGAAAAAATATTTGAGGTGCGAAAGGCGTCATGATCCTGAATACGAATAACTGAGACTTAGACAGCTTTCAAATGAGTGATGAAATCTATTAATAACAAACCATTTTTAATGATACGAGCACCATCTCTTGGAATTTCTAAGAACTTATTCGAAACTTCGTATACATAAGAAAAATTTTGAAAAACTACTTTTTCTATTCATTTGTATATTCAGTGAAAGCTTGATTATTAAGAATGCATAAATTCGAATCCAAAAATAGATCTCTCTTTTTTACAGAATGAGTTAACAACATATTTTATAAATCATTTATAATTCGCTTTTTATTTTTACCTGAATCATATTTCAGGTGGCAGACGAAATGAGTATCAAACGTAGAGTTAAAAGCTATTATGTATTATTTAAGTACTACTGTAATTGGAGAGAATCACTTTAATGATTTTTATGAACTTAGAAGCAACTCGAAGAATAATGTCGATGGACCTCGTAATTTTGAGCCATAGCGAGTGATTAGGACGATATATGAGCAAGCTCCTCCCTTTCCGTACATCCACAGCATGTTATTGGAGGGCTTTTTATCATGTCTTAAAAGATATAAACGAACAAAAATATCGCATCTTATCAGCAATTAAATAGCAATAATTTCCTCAATATCATTCAGAATCCACATTGTATGTCGAGAATTTAATCTGTGTTAATTTCATTAAATATGCGGGAATACTTTTCTGGAAGAGAAGTTGTTCAGGAATTTCTGTAAATTTATATTTACAAGTATTTTTAATGCTGTTTTAGCAACAAAATATAATTTTACTCAGTTAACCTAAGGAAAATGTAAAATTCCCAAATATAATAGTAATAGATCCTGTAGTATTGTTTGAAGAGTAAACACAGAACTTAGAAAGAGTAAAAAAAAAAAGAAATATCAGAAAAAATTTAGACACATGTTGTTACTGTTTAAAATATTTTTCTCCTTTAAATATAAAAAAACTACTCAAAAATTAGAGATATACTGCAGTATATAATGATTCAATTTTTTTTTTATCATGAAACATTTTAAAACGTTTTTCTCAATAATAATTTTGTTATAATTATAGAATAGAAAATATATTGCTGCTTGAAGGCAGAGGAAACTATTGTATTATTAATGCGCATTAGATTTATATTTGTGACTTTGGAGTATTCGCTGTTTTCTCTTCACTATCCTCGAAAACGTTTTGTAATTTGAATTGCAATCAACTACAACTCATTGCCAACCAAATGAAACGTGATTAGATAAATTAGATGAATATGAGAGGAGTAATGAACTTAATTTGATATGTTGATATCAAATATATTAAATCAATATATTAAATCTTTGAATGTTGATATATATGCAAAATAGAATTAAAAGGGGGAAAAAGGGAAATAAAGGATAAACTCAAGCTGGTAAATGTGCAAACAAAAATGAATAACCGTAATTAAGTTTTTATATTTGACTCCTTATTATCATAACAAGGATTGAATTTACAATACTTGATAAGTACTTGAATTAGAATCAGTAATTTGGTAAGCTAAGACTTTATTATTTGAATATAATTCATGATTAACTGAGTTAATATTGATAAGGAAAAGAGATAGTTATTAAATAATTCCCTTGTTTAGAATTATTAATCATCTTTCTCTATCATATCTTCGGTAGGAGAGTTAAATTTATTGACTATTTAATTAGACTTTAAGTTGGCTGTTGAGCTAATAAACGATAAAAATAAGTTTCAAAATACTACATTAAAAATTAACCGTCATACAGTAGCATCATCAGGCACTTATCCTTTTGAAATTTATTCATTTACAGAAAATAAATAATATCTATAAATATCACTAATAAGCAATTTTTACGTCCTCCAAAAATTTAATTATGCATAAATGTTCATAAAATCACTATAAATATATTGGAAAAAAAATACAGTCTTATATTCCCTAAAAAGTACCTTTCTTTTCAAGATATGGCTGACAATGCTTTACCACTGAATCAGGCGAAGCGGTATTAATAGAAGGATTCCAGGCCAGCAACGATAATGTTCAGGTTCATTACTGGAAAGAAAGAGAAGTTTCTATATCAGAATTACATTTGTATCTGTAGAGGGTAACTGGCGATGTGTAGCTTTTTCCTTTGTATTAATAAATGTGATACATTCGAGAAAATTCTACCTTAGATTCGTTATTTCTGAAAGCAGAGCGGTTCTTCTTTAAATCAATAATTAGCAAAGTTTTATTATTCCCTTCTTAGTATCATACATCTTATGATATATGAATATTTTAATCAACAAATTGATTTTTCATCCAAAGATTAATTGCCAAACCATTTTTATTTATTAGTTAGGGTACTAATATTTGATGCCGTGCAACCAATTGCAATTCTTTGCAAACTAGCACGTTACATTTTGTAGGCAAATATTAGATGTTTATGAAATAATCATTTTTGAGAATTGTAAGCAAAATGTAGTAGAATGATTGGTTTTATTAACTCGCACTAGAAGCGACTCGAGAGTTATTGGCAACAGACGTCACAATTTTGAGCCACAATCAAGTAACCAGACGATACATGAGCTGGCACCTCCATCTCCAAAATTCCATATCACAATAACAGGAGGAATTTGAGCCTCAACTGATTTAACGTGTATCAGCCCGAATACTCGGCTGGTCTTCAGTGGCATCAAGGCTCGAATTCATGACTCAATGAAAACCTCCAACTACGAGTCCGTGAACATAACATGTAGGCTACTACGAATCAGCGAAATTTTGCAAAAAATACCATTAAATAACAAATTTAGTTCTCTTATTATATATAAGCTATGGTATATCTTGAGTAAAAGAAAATACATAGAGAGAGAGAGAGCACTAATAGATTCGGCATATCTATCAAGTACATTAAAATTTCAAATAATGAAATTTTACAAAATATTTTTTGAAAAGAAATGAAAATGCAATACAGCTGAATAAATATGTTTTAATTGTAATATTTTCACACTAATATTTAATGTAAACATATATATATATATATATATATATATATATAATCCATTTTGAGCATACAACTTCGTAAGGATATTCTTTCAGCTAAAAACTTAACAAACAAGCTGTTTCAAGAAAACTTTCTCGCTCTAGTTATTCGATAATCATGTTTAGGAAAATTATTTTCAAATATAAAGAACTTTATTTTGCTCTGAATAAATTTAGTGTCCCATCTTATACATTCTTTTAGAATTTATCGGAATTCCTTCTTAAGAGATAAAAAGAAGTTGTCGTCAGTGAAATAAATAGAGAATTTTCTGAATTCTTTCATATCTTTTTCTATGGTAAATTATTTCATTCAGATTAAATTAGGAATTGGATTGCTGAGAAATTCTAGTTTTAATCTCCATTGTGTCTCGCACATTCTTTTCTTTTTTTTGGTAAATTTCTGTTTAAATTTAAAGGAAAGTTATGAGAAATGCAAGATTTATATATTCTTTTTGTAAAACTTATCTTCTAACATTTTTGATAAGATATTAGTTCTGAGAATTAATTAAATGTAATTTCTTTTATAGTGTAATTAAAAATGAAGACTAAGTACAAAATGCATGTGTAATAGTTGAGGAGTTACAGAATTTCTTAGTCTCTAATTTAACTTTAAATTATTTTTATGAATTTATTGCATTAAAATTAATTCCTGCATCTTTGTTTTAATTTGTTGTTAAACTTTAAATATTGATAGTAAGGGAGTAACATATGAAATGTACTTTATAAGGTAAAAATAAAATTACTTCGTTATATATATTTCCAGATTTATAGAAACATTGCATTGGAATAGCATTTAATTATATTCATCCTATTGAAATAAAAAGTAATTAATTTGAAATGTGTTTTAAACTATTAATTAAACTTATAAATAATATTTAACCAGTATTTTTTAATTTTCAAAAATGATATATTAAAAAGCAAATACTTATATCTAATACAGCCTTTCATAAACCTTGTTTCTTATTTAATTTACAATTTAGATAATTTAGAAGCATCTTTTATGCTAGAAAGAAAACTAATTATTTTAATTAATTACCTCTTTCTTAAAAGTCTTGTCTCATCAACACTTTTATTAATTTAATGTACAGTAATAAGAAAAACTGGTTTATCTTTATCTAATTTTTGATAAATTTATTGCTAAATAATTAAAATAGGTATTGTTGCATTAAATAACACATGACAAATCCATTTGTACGAGGGTTGGAAGTCACAATAGGGTTAAATAGATAATTTTAATGTACATTAGAACCCAATGTTAATAAAATACATGTACTATTCTCCATACACAAATCCTCATTTAAATTGCTACACTTCAAGACTTCATTCAGTAGCTCTTCAATATATAATATCTTGATCAAGCTCAGCAAGAATGTTTTTCTTCATTTTTATTTATTTTCAAAACATCTCAAAAAGATTTTGAAGGGTTATACAAATTATAAATACATGCAATCTCGAAACAAGCATGTCGCAGAATTTTATTTATCTTTTATTCAGTTTAAGTTTAAATTAATTTAGGATGCGATGCCAAAAATCAACTGAACAGTAATTGAGTTATAGAACCTAATTAGACGAGAAAATGTTTTTCGGAATTCGAATTGAATACTTCACAACTATGTATACAAGGACTTCGGGCATTTTGAAAAGTTACCGTTCAGTAAGGTCTGTGAAGTTTTCTAATTAATGACTCAACATTTTATTTCATGATAAACATTTCCACACTATGATAGAAAAGTATACACAAATTAGAAATATTTGTGGCAAAATTTTGAATGAGGCCTTGTTATTCAAATTATTTACGAAACATAAATAAATTTAAAATTTATCATATGTTAAAACTAATTGTAAGAAATATTCTTTGTTTTAAGCATCACTTACTAAGGTATTTTTTCTTATATCAAACATGAGAATGATTTTAGTACCCAAGCCTTAGTTCAAAATATTTGTCTGAGTATTTAATATCATTAAATGGCTTATGTGAAATATGAAATTAATCAAGGTGAATTATGTGGATTAACCGTATTCGTATTATTTTCAACACTTTATGAAATTTAATAATTCATAACATTTAAACTACTCTTGGAACTACATCATTTTAAGAATTTACACCTGTTTTAGATGATTTAAATTTTTAATGTTTCATTTCAGTAAACAAATGAAATGTTTGATAATTAGTAAGAAATATTGCTACAGTTCTGAAAAAAAAATATCTAAGAAGACCATCATCGATCATATTAGAGTTTTTTTAATAGGCATTATAGTGATCGAAGCATATTCGCAGTTCTGTTGATGGAACAGCTTGAAATCTTAAATTAAATATCATTGGAAATTGAATTCAAGAAATTTATTTCTATTTTAAAATATAAATGATTTCATTGGTTATAAATTTAGTTGTTAGATCAAATTCGCTATTAAACTGATTTTAAAATATGTATTTAAAAATAATGAAATTTTTAATCAGATCATGTTGGATTTCCGAAGCTATTTGATTATAACTGCACAATAAGCATACGTTTTGGGTGGTTCTCTAATTTAAAATAGAATTACATAGGATTTTGTTTCTTGATTTTCGAAAAGGGATTTCCTCCTATCCTAGGGAAGATACTTTCAAAAAAAGTATTTCGTGAAGAAAAATAAGAATAAGATTTATGTAACATGATTCTAGCATACAAAATAAAAAAAATGACAAAACATTTCATCAAAAATTTAGATATCAAGAACCATATTGGGAAAGTACTTCAAAAGATTAAATTTTTTTCTCATATAATTGGAATTTCTTACTCATCATAGATTGAATAATTTCATTTACTTTTCTAAAACCTGAACAAAAACTGAGCTTAATCTTTTTTTTAAAAAAAACATTGCTTTTCAAATAAGATATCCTGACACTAAATAACATCTTTGTTTCTTTTTATGAAAAATGCTTCATAATTTTTTTTCTCGTATGTTATTGTAGGAGTGTGTAGCCCTTTACTTTCCTTAACAAGTTCTACACACCCATAAAATCTAATTAAACGGTCATAAAGATCCAAAATGCAATTGAAAAGACGCAGGATATGACAGCATATTTTATTGAACTTTCATGTTACGTATGTTAGCTCTCTCTCGATCTCCAATCTCTCTTAACTGATTCTTATCCTGTCTTAAAATTAAGCGGTAAAGACTAAGTTTACCAGCTCACTCACTTATATTCTATCAGTTCTAGCTAATAACTGGTTCAACTCCTATTGTTAGAGTCATTATTAACCAATTTCAGGACAAGTGATTAATTACAATGATTCACTTCAATTGACTTACAATAATCTACCCTAAAGAGAACTGAAACAATTATACGACTTCCATGTGAGTTAATATTTCAAAATTTATACAAAGATTAAAAAAGTACGAAATTAGCATTTCGTTGAAAAAAGTAGCTTATGTTTATTAAGTTTTAAACAAATATTGTAACACTATAACAGCCTATCAGAGGTATTTTCAATACTATCCTTATTAGATAAATTGGAGTTACAACTCTAAAATAAGAAAGGAGACAATCTATTGATATTTCCTGTAATGTTTCTTGCCAAGATAGAAGTTATTTAATTTAGGCCATAAAAAGTTTAGTGGAAAATATTTTCATTTTCCACTCAATAGAAATTGTTAAAAATCACAATTGCCTAATTTGGGCATAAATAACAAATTTCAACATAATATTTAAACATTTATTTTAAAACTACAACTGTTTTAATTGGTAAAAGTTCCTCCAAGATGTTAATTTAAAATATATCTCCCAGACACACAAAAATAACCCCACCTGAAAGATCAGATACGACTGTAAATTCAAGAATGATTTAGATTATATAAATTCAATATATTTTAATCCTTTTGTTACCTACTGATAAGATGTGATTGATTTTGAAATGTGCTTTAATTTATTTTAACGTAATCGTTGTTGAAAGTAACCTTATTTGAAAAGCGACGAAATTAAAAGAACAGTGTTTTGGTAATTCACATCAATTTATTTCGTTTTTGTGAGGTCTTATGATGTGGTGTGAGAAACTAATGATTTTGATGTTATTAAACTAAATTAATTTTGATGCTATTAAATTAATGTGAAAAAATACCTTTTCATTAAGTTTTTTTTCTTTTATAAAAAGCTAATTTTTTTCCTATCAGAACAGAACAAGAAAAACTTTTAACTTTTACCAGATGAAAACATAATAGATACGAAATATTTATACAAGACCACCACAAAAAATGCAAAAAACAAATATTGGACGAAAAAATTGTTTGGTTAAGTTATTTTTTAATTTCAAATTTTGAAAGTTAACAAATTTGAATATTCTTTGCAACAAAATTTCAAGAGAGAATAAGATAAACTTAAAATAAATACGGAAACAAACCAGAAATATAATTTGATTCAATTTACTTATTTGATTTTGCTGCACACTAATCATCATTCCTTCTCTTTCCGAAGAAAGCGTACTATTTGGAAAACGGATTTATAACAATTATGAAATTTTAGAAGATTTAAAAACTGATTTTAAAGTTATTTTAATTAATAAGTGAAAACTGATAACTAACACTATAATTTATATTATAACATGTATAAAGTATTCACTTAAACGATATGCTTTCCATTGCGATTCCATTACAGCTTGATCTGCGAGTATGTATTGTATAGTGAACATTGTTTGCTTAGATTATCTTTTTTTGTCCCTTAAATTTTTCCCAGTAGTTTCGAAACATCTTTTATGTCATACAAGTAATAAAATTACTGATTTGTTTCAATATTTTCTTAAACTATGGCTTTTTCTTGATTATTGCACTGTTCTTTGACTCCTGAAATCACCATCATATATATATATATATATATATATATATATATATATATATATATATATGAATTTCTTAAAATGAATTAAGGAAGAACTGGTGTTAACCCTATAATTTCATTCGCAGCAATTATAAATAGTCCAGTTATAGGTATAAAAACACTCATATTACAATTAAAAGATAATTAAAACGTGCCAAACCCTTTATAAGGCTACCATTCTACTTCTTGTGGGGAAAAAAATTGTATTGAAGGATTTAATCACTTTCTGAAGTAAATGAACAAAAAAAATTGCTTCAATAATGATTATGTTAAACCATTCATCTCAAAACACATTAAAATTTTAAAAAAAATATGGATAATGTTATAAAGGGTATCTCAACTTTTCTGACAGCAACAATTAAGTTTCTACTATAATGAGCTTTTTATGTCTTGTTATATCAGTGAACTTTGACGTTTAATTTATCATTTTCATTTCACTGACTGATGAAACAACACAAGATTTCATCAGGCCTGAAAGTGATGAAACAGAATAAAATTTAAAAATTAACTCTTTAAATTTGTAAGCGCAAATTCGGAAAATTACACATTGCCACGGGATATACCCCTGAAAAAGTAAGATTTGATAATAACTCATGAAAGGAAAAAAAAAACATGAATGTTAAGTATATTAGAAGTACATAATCTACAATTCAGCAGTATAGAAAGAAAGAAAATCTTTTTTTTTTTTGTTATTGAAGTGCATTACTTCTTTTTAAAGCAGCTACTTTTTTGTAAATCGGTATATTTTTGGATTCTCACTCCAAAACTTTGCAAGATTAAGATAATAAAAGTTTGAAACAAATTTTTCTAAAATTTTAATTCAAATTTAAGAAGAAAATTATTGTATGAGTGTTAAATCTCTCTCTTTCTCTCTTGCATAAATTATTTCCCCCAAATTTAAATACAAATTATGTAGGAATAAGATATGGGTATATCTAAAATTATCATTGCTTCTTGAGTTAATATTATATTTTGAATTGCGTAATTTTTTTTTATAACAACTAAACATTCACATAATGGGGTACATTATATAAATCACCTTTAGATTTAATAAAAGCATTATATTTAATACAAAATATTATAAGGAGCCTCTTTTTAAGTATTTCAATATTTTCACATATATTTTATTGATGTAGGAAATACATTTAACATAATTAGATTCAATGAAACTGTTTTGCTTATATAATCAAATCAGATAAAGAAAAGCAAATAAATGTTATACAAAATACGACATTTGTAAGATATGGTAGGAGAAAAATTTACACAATGAAATTTCTTTATTTTCATTTTAGTCTAATTAAATTTTTTATGTTTAAATATACGTAATGAAATTTGAGGAAATGTATTTTAACAATTTAGCCTCTTTTTTTGTCTTTTTGTCATTTGAGATATTTGACAATTTGGTTTTACAACATAATGAAAACGTGATTTTAATAATATGTTTGTTATTTAAGTAAACCGTTCTTATACGTATACACTTTTATTATTTCGTGCTAAAGCAATAATTGTTTCTCTCCCTTTGAATATAACTTTGGGCTTCCACTTGGTATTTATTTAATTTGAGAACCTCTTTTTGTAAATGATCCGTGTGGCCGGGGTAACCTAGTGGTCAGGGTTTTGATTCGTGGCAGGCGATTTTCGTTCAGTCGCGGGTTCGATCTTTGGCCTCCAAAGACCCGCCGTGTAGCCGGGGATGATGCACGTTAAATCTGTAGGGCCTAAATTCCTCCCGTTGGAGTGGTATGGATGTTAGATGAGGGGGGTGCCAGCTCAGGTGTCGTGCACGTCATTTGACCGTGGTTCAAAATTACGAGGTCCGACGCCAAAGCCCTTGTGTTACTTCTAGTGAGACGTTATTGAAAACTAAACTGAAACTAAATGATCCCTGTCTTATATAAAATAAATGAAAATATTGAAAGGAATAGGAATGATTTATCATTTATAGAACTACTGATAATTTAATATTAAGTCTCAGTGGTAAAAAAAAAGAGAGAGAAAAGAAGCTTACAATGAAGAAGTCAGAATTTTTCATAAGCTTATAAGAGTAAAGTGATGTATAATCCGAAGTTAATGAGAAGTGAATATATGAATACGAACCGTGAATCCGACCTTGCTTACACGTATCATTACTGATTCCAAACTGGTAAATAATTGAAATGTAAGTGAATATTAGTTTATAATTTCAGACGTATGCAAGACAAAATCTGCAAACGTGATTAAACATTGTATGCTTCAACTATTCTAAGAACCTAATAAAATTTAGTTTTATTTCTTGGACTAATTTTCGCTTGTGTGAACTTAAGTGGCTTCGGTATTCTAAGAGGTCAAGTTAGCAAACTTGCTACTGACATAGCTTTCATCGAGTTTGGGGTTTGAACCCTGATGCCAGTACAGGCTCGCCAAGTGGTGAAGCTGATACACTTTAATTCCTGTAGGGATCCCTATTCCTCCAGTGACATGATGTGGAAGTTTGGAGAATGAAGTACGAACTCAATTGACGTCCTCATCACTTGATCTAAGATCAAAATTTGGAAATCCATCACTAATGACCCTCGAGCTGCTACTAATATATACGTTAATAAACACTCAAATTTGTTTGAACGTAAAAAAAAAATATTTAGTGAATCACGATGACACAGTTAAAAGATGGAATATTTCATGGGATGTTAAAAACTTATGACAGAGCTTGTGTTTGACTTATTACATTACATTTAGACATAAATTTAATTAATATGTTTAATAAGCTCTACGTAAAATTTTGGAAAAATAAATAAGAAATAATGAATAGCATATGTTTCATAATCTCTGTCAAATTCATTTAAACAAAGCCAGTATCTAGAAAAGACTCAGCTTCTGTTATTACTTTTGGCAATGTTCTAATCTAACAGATTGCTTGAAAAAACTCATCTTGTTAAAATTCAGTGATGAATAAGTCCAGGAAAATTATTTTCATTCACATATTTCTTTCGTTTCCATCGAATGGAAACCGAACATCCTTTTAGACTCTTAAAGAATTACTTCTTGACTCATAAGGGGGCAAATTGTCATCGATAGAAAAGAAAACGAACTTTCAGAACTCTGTGCGGAATTTTTCCGACGTAATTAAGTTTAATTTTTTGAATAAAGTTTGCCAAATGGTATTTCCATTTGAGCGAGATGACTATATTTGGATCAAATGTCATTTCTACGTTCTTTCCTTAAACTATGTAAACGAATTCTCTACTAAATTAAAAAAAGAATGTTTGAGAATTCGCAGATTCCTTTTCTAAATTTTTCTAATAATAAAATGATGAGTTCGATTAAAGCTTATTATATAGTTTTGAATTCTTTGTTTTTACGAACTGTGGTTGTAACTGTTGTTCAATTACATTCGAAATAACTAAAAATATCAATTCTTTTTTGTAAAAAACGTTAAAGTTGAACATATATCTTAGATAAATGTATATATGTAATGAATATTCAATACATATGCTTGTTTATACACTATGTATTAAAAGAAAGCTAATAAGATTTAGTGTGTGTATACACACACACACACACACACATATATATATATTTATATACATTACGAAGTGTTATGCTAAAATTTTAATTATTATTTTCATATATATATATATATATATATATATATATATATATATATATATATA